>JAEIJG010001459.1:0-10646 GCA_037289395.1 Beauveria scarabaeidicola
TATTATATACTATAGTATATTATAAGGGATTATCTTAGATTATAGGTTAATTTTTATATTAGGGTTCTAGTAAAGTCTTTACTACTTACTTATATATAAATAGTATTTAAGTATTATATTCTATTTATAAATAAATAGTTAGATAGAGAGGTAGAATTAGGTTTTAAAGTATTATTTATATACTTTTTATAATAAGGAATAAGATAATTAGGTTAAAAAGCTACTAATAGCCTAATTAGTATATAATATAAGCCTATATAATATAATAGGCGTAGTCCTAGTGTATTTACTATATAGTAAGTATCTAGAATTACTAGGAGTAGAAGGCTACTTATTATAGCCTAATATTTAAGTAGAGGAGTATATATAAGAACTTAAAAAGGCTTATAAATATACTATAAAATAGCTATAATAAAGCTATAAGGTATAGAAGAAGTAATATAACTATAAGTAAATAGGGTATAACTTTAAAGCTAGTAACTAGATTTTACTTTCTATAAAGAACCTTAATTTATAATAACTAAATAAAAAACTTATAATAAAGTATATTAGACTATACTAAATTAAGTAATATATAAGAACTAGTAGTTTAGCCTTTAAGCTTTAACTACTACTAATAATAAGGATTTATAATATATTTAATACTATAAGCTTAAAACTATATATAAGCTATAAAAGAGCACTAGTTATATAATAAAATTATATTATAATTAAAGATAATATATATAAGGTTAAGTAAATTATAACTTATAAATATTAAAATAAGAGGCGTCTATTTTAAGTTAAATAGTAAGGTTATAATAAAGTAAAAAACTTATAGCTAAAGAGATCTAATTTTATAGATAATAATATACTTATATAATATAAAGAAGACCTCTATATAAAGATAATTATAGAAAAGTAGTAGTAGAAGAGTAAAAAGACTATAGTAACTTACTTTTATATTAAAAAATTAATTTATTAAAAAAAGTAAAATATAAAATCTAGCTACCTAACTAGTAGGGGTATATATAGAGAGTATATAACTAGCGCGCTACTTAGGAGTAGAGGGCTTTATAGTACTATTAGCACTATCCTAGTATAAAAGGGGTATTATACCTATCTCTATAATAATACTATTATATATAGTAATATTTACTACTAATATACTATAAGTAAACTAGTAGTAGGTTAATAGGGAATATATAGTAAGAGAGAAGAGACTTACTTAAGTAATTTATATAGCTATATATACTTATACCTAGGTAGTATACGCCTTTACTATCTAATATATAGCTAGTATACGCTTATAAGCTATAGGCTTATTCTTATTAGCTACCTTATAAACCTACTTTAAGTATAGTTATTATAACTAAAGCTATATTATTTTTATAATAGCCTAGTAAGTTAGCTATAAGTTAAAAGAGAGAATACTATAACTATACCTAGTCTTATAGTAAGGTAAGTAATAGAACACACTAGAAGTGTATAATAACCTTATAAGCGCTAAGCTATACTAATAAGTATAACTTCTTATTATATAAGTAGAGTATATACTTAGATAACTTAGTATCTAAGTAAGGAATTAATAAGGAATATATAGCTAGGGAGTAAGAGATATACCTAATATCTACTAGTACTTATATACTAAGTTATCTTAGTTTATAGTATTTTATTTTATATAATAATAGTTATATAAGATTATAAATCTAGTAACTAGTTAGTAATAAGTATATAAAGACTATATAAGAGAACTTACTTATTACTAGATATTATTAGTAGTACTTATACCTTAACTACCTTCTCTTTTATTAATAACTAGGGCTATTTTTTACTAGACTTAGTAGTAAATTAGTAGTAAATAAATAGTAACTATATAATAAAGAAGTAATAAATAAAAAAGGGAAACCTTATATATTATTAAAAAAAAAAAAAAATTTTTTTATTATAAAATTACTATTTATAAGTTAGTAATTAATATATAGTAATAATATAAAATAAAAGTAAAGATAATATATAGTATAAGAGTAAGAGAAAAGTAAGGAGGACTTTATAAAAAAAGTTAGTAATAGAATAAAGAAGAAGAATACTATATAAAGGTAGTAAGTATAGTATATAATAAGAATATACTTATAAAAAGAATAGTTAACTAAAAAAGAGAAAAAAGAGGGAAAAAAGAGAAGGTAGGAAATACTTTTTATAAAGATAATAAAGGTATAGTATTATAAAGGTATAGTAAGAAGTAAATTTAGTATTAAAAGAGGCTATTATTATATTAAAAAAGCTATTTAGAGTATAACTTATATTATATATAAGCTATATACCTATTAAGAGTATATAAAGAAAAAGCTATACTTAAATAATATATAATAAGGTAATTAATAGGAATAATAAGTAAAAGGTAAAAGAATTAAATATATTATAAAAAAGAGTTATTTTAAGAGGAATATATTATATATATAAGCTATATATTTATTAAGTATTAATAAAGAGGAAGTTATTTATAAGCCTAATATAATTAATATACCTATATATAACTAATATATATATAATAATAATAAGTACTATAAATAAGGCTAAAGAGCTTAATATAGTAAAATAAGCCTTACCTTAGATAAGTGAGGAGGTATAAAAAGAAGAGGTAGAAGGGAGGGTAGCTTATTATAGTATAGCTACGTTATAAATAAGAGAATATAATTATAAGCCTATAAGGCTAGGAAGCTAGGAACCTTAGTATTATAAGATAGTAGGGGTCTATATATAATAGGGGAGGATATAGCTATAAAGCCACGAGATCCCTATATAGATTAAGTAAGGGGGATTCTTATTAGTAAATAATAGAGTTATACTATTATAATATAGCTATTTATTAAGATCTCCTTTATCACTTCCTTTATACTAGTCACTATCTAACACTAATATTATAATATATTAATTTTAGTATATAATAAATAAAGCCTTATACCTTTTAAAGATATTAGATACTTATAATAACCTAGAATAATATTTAAGAGAAATTAATAATATAAAGGTATATTTAATTAACTACTATAAGAATAATCTAATAATAAATATACTAATAATTATATATAAATATTTTTAATTAATCTATTTAAACTAGTTAAAGGAAATTTTTAATAATATAAATAAAAAGATTTAAATAGTAATTAGAAATATATTATAAGTAAAAAGAGTTTATATTTATAAAAGATTAGGTATTAAGATTATAAATACTTTATCTAAAATTATTAAATAAAATAAACTTTTTTAATAAAATAAGAAGAATAATAATTATAAATAATATAATAAATTACTTATATAAGGATTAAGTTAAATATCTTTAAGATCTTTAAAATTATTAAGATTATCTTATTAATCTATAATAACTATTAAGAAAGATATTACTTTAAGACTAAAGATAATATAAAAGACCTTAGAAGAATAAAGAATTATTATTAGTAATAAAGTATTAAAGAAGTTAAGCTTTTTAAATATATTATACTTACTAAATAACTCTTAAGATAAAAAAAAAGATATTAATAAAGGTAAAAATAATCTTATTAAGATTAACCCTCTTTATTAATAAACTAATAAAAGAAATTATTATTAATAACTAATATTACTAAGATATAACCCTAGAAGAGAAGAATAACCTAAAGGTAGAGTTATATAAGGGAATAAAAAAGATAAAGACTATATTATAATCCCCTTTTTTTCTTATTTTTAATAAGACCTCTTAAAGAAGGTTAATAAGGCTATCTAAAGCTTTATAAAAGCTAAGAAATATAATAATATAAAAGATAAGTTCTTTACTAATTTTATATAGATTTTTAAAAATAAATATACTTACCTTAGTATATTAAATAAAGCTCTTTATAAAATATTCTTATTAATTCTAATAAAAACTATAAGTACTTTTTATTTATAAATACTTATAAAGAATAACCTTAAATATAAGAAGATAAAGTAAGTTATAAAGACTTATTTTAAACTAGACTAAGTTTAAAAAGATAGATTTATTTAATAAAGTAATATTAGACTAAGAAAATCCCTTTATAATAACCTTATAAAGATAATAGTTAAAAATATCTAGTTAATAATTAATTAAATTAAAGATTTATATTTTAAGATAAATTTAAATAAAGATAAGTAAGAAATTAACTAGGAGATATATTAGACTTTCTTTATTATAATTAGAGGCGTAGAAGCTTATAGAAAGGTAATTTTATTACTAGCCCTAATATTTAAAATACTTTATATAAAGTTACTATAAACTATAATAATATAATAAAATAAAAAAGAATATAATAATAAAGCCTTCTTTATTAATTATTAATTCTATAATAAAGGTAACTTTAAGCTAGGCTAAGAAAAAATAACTAAACCCTTTAAATACCTAAACTAAAGAGGGTATAACTAATTACCTTTTAACTAAAATAAGAAATATTAGATATATAAGAAACTAAGATACTTCTTAATATATTATATAAAAAAAGAATAAGCTAATAAAAAGGTGTATTAGATAGCTAACTAAAGCTACTAAGGTAAACCTAAAGAAAAATATTATTAGATATTCTTTATAAATATAAAAAGTAAAGAAAATAATAAAGACTACTTAATCTAATAATTCTAGATAATAAAAGTTAATACCTTAGATAATAATAATAAAATAACTAAAGAAGAAGATAATAAAGAAGATAATAAGGGAGGTAAAGTATATAAAGAAGTATTTTTCTTAGTAGTAAGAATAATACTAATAGTAAGCTTTATAATAACTACTAATAAACCTATATAACTAGAAGCTTTAATTATAGTATTATAAGATATAGTAGTTTATTATAAACTAACTAGTAAAAACCCTAAGAAGGCCTTTAAAGAGATAATTAGGGATATAATCTTATAATATATAAAGACCTTAGATAATAATACCTTACCTTAGCTAATTATATAATACTTAAGTAAGATCTTTAGAGGTATTTTACCTAATATAAGGGCTATTAGATCTTTAATAATAAGCCTTTTATAAGCCTAAGTACTAATAAAATTAATACTAGAAATCTTAATCTAGAGGAATATTACTCTTAACTAAGTTAACTTTAGTAATAATAACCTTAATATAATTAAGATAATAAAAATCTAGTTAATATTTAGTAAATTAGAATTTTATATCTTTAATAAATATACTCCTTTTCTCTTATTATATATGGATATAAATAAGCTATATATTAAGTTTAATAACCTAGAGAACCTCTTAATTTAAAGTAATATTAAAGTAATTATAATTTAATATTAAAGATACTTATAATAGTTATTATTAATAAATAAAGTAATAGTCTTTTATTTATTAATAACTAAATAAAAAAGGCTATATTATTAATTTAACTACCCCTTAGTAAAGAGATTATAATATCTCTTAAAATAAACTAGTAAAGAATTTAATAATATTATACTATAGTAACTAACTAAGGTTTACTAGTATTACTAGCTTAATACTAAAGTACTAAGAAGGTTAAAATTCTTAGTAAAAGGGGATTATAAATTTAACTATAAGGTTATTATAAATATATTCTATATCTTAAATACCCTTATACTTTATATTATTAATATTATAACTAGATTTAATATAATAAGATTCTTCTAATTAAAGAAGTAGAAGGCTAAGGATATTTAGAATACCTTTAGAGAGTATTAGATATATACTTATATTAACTCTCTTAACTAGATAGTATATAATATAAGTAAGAACTTTACTTTAGTAGAATTCTATTAATATACTAACTAAATATATATATAAGTCTAAAAGGTATTAATTAAGGTATATTATAATATTAGTAAAGTTAAAAGATATTATAAATTATTATATTAAGCCTATTAAATTATTAATAATAAGCTAGGAGAATATTATATACCTTAGTAAAAGTTATAAATAGTAATAAAAGCTATTAATAACTCTACTAGCTTAAATAAGCTAATACTAATCTTATTAGTCTTTAGTATAATCTTAAACCTATTTTAAGATTTACCCTTATATATATTAATTATTAAATAAGTAAAAGCTATTAAAAAGCTATAATAGAAGTAAAAATAATACTTACTAAGAGGTAAATATAAGAAGCCTTAGTAGCTTATAATAGCCTAAATACTATAGCTATAAAGACTTTTCTAATATACTTAGAAATTTATATATATTAAGAAAAATATAAGTAATAAGGCCCCTTTTATCTCTTAGACTAATAAAAAAGAATATATAGTAGAATTACTAAATAACACTAAAACCTTCTAAATAACTTTAGTTAAGCTATACTTATAAGATAAAGAAGAAAAGCTAATAATAAGTTATCCTAGTAACCTTATAACCTTAGGGTAAAGAACCCTTACTTAAATATATATAATAAATACCTAACTACCCCTAATAATAGTAATAATAATAAAAGACTATAACTAAATTCTTCTTATAGATAATAGTAGTTAAAACCCTCTAAAGATAATTAAATTACTCTTTCTTTCTTACCTAATAACTAATAATAAGGCTATAAAGGTATTATTAGGCTAGAAATAGATATATAATTTTACTTAGGAATTATATAACTAGTAATTAAGGGGTAATACTACTACTAACTAGGTATTACTTAAATAGTAATAGTTATATAATTCTAGCTAGGAATTATATAACTTATTATTTAATATTAAGGCCCTAGCTAAAAAAGAAGAAAGACCTTAGAAATTAACCTAGAAAATAAGAGGTTACTTATATAAGAAGCTAATTAATAAGAGCTTCTTTAGTATAAAAGAGAAAGTAAACCTACCTCTTATCTTAAACTTAAGAAAATAAGGTATTATTATAATACTTAAACTATTATTTTAGGTATTATAATTAAAAAAAGCTAAAATATTTATTAATTAAGGTATATTTAAAGTTATTAAATTTAACCTTATTATTTATAATAATATCTAAATTTTTAATATTAAGATAGTTAATAAGATTAAAGTTAAGAGTACTAACTAGTTATATAAGAAATTAAGGCTAGTTATATATAGTTATAATAATAAAATAAAATAATATATCTTTACTACCTTATTAATAATTTAATATATAAGCTAATAACTAATATTAACTCTAGCCTTAGTACTATTATAAAAAGACTATATTTTATAACTTAGGGATATTACCTAAGTATATATATAATTAACTATAAAACTAAAAAGGATAATTATAATAAGGCTATTAAAAGAGCTATACTACTAATACTCTTAGAATTTAATTATAAGGGTTATTAAGCTATTATATAATATAGTAGAAGCTAATATATATTAGTAGGTAATATATTTAAAGTACTATTATAAGTGTTTTTAGATAATAAGCTTAATATATAACTTATACTTATTAATCTTAAAAGAATAAAAAGCTAGGATTATTAGTATATAAACTAATAATATAATTAGACTAATTATAAAGGAATTTATATAAAAAGGGTAAGAAGAGCTTAATAAAGTAAGATTCTAGGCTAAGCTATATAAAGTACTAGTAATAGATAATCTAATTATCTTTAATAGCTATAAGTTTATAATAATAAAAAGTAAAAGCCTTTATCTTTAATAAAAAGGTTAAGCTATAAAACTAATAATAGCTTTAATACCTTTAGTATATATTAAGGAATATACTAGAGGCGCTTATCTAGCTAGTATTTACTAAGTAGAAGTAGTATTTATTATTAAATTATATTAATTAGACTATATATATCTATCTAGACTCTTTATCTTTATAAATAAAGGAAAAACTAGAGACCTTAGAGAAAAACTATTACTTCTCTATTTATCTCTAGTTATATATTAGTTCCTAATAAGGGCTAGTAAGGCCCTTCTTCTTAATTATTTCCTAGGCCCTTTTATAAGCCCTTTCCTTACTTTTACCTTTGCTTTATATTAGTGATATTCCTCCTTTATCTTAAGTTTATTTTAAGGCTAATAGTTATATATATTAGCTTATATTAGTTATATACTTATTTTATAATCTTTTTACTTTTAATTAAGTAGTTTAATATATATAATATATCTTATTATTCTTAAAGAGGTATTATATTAGAGATATATTCTTAGTTTATTAGCTTATAATAAAGAAATATATAATAAATATTTTCTAGTTTATTTTTATATTAATATATTCTTATATTATATTTAAGTACTTAATACTTATAAAAAATATATTAAGGCTAATCTTCTTTATTTATAATTATAATATAATTAAGTTTATATATTATAATATATAAAAAAATAAGATTATCCTAGTCTTATACTTAGTTTATAAGAGCTTATATACTAAAAATAAAGTAAGTTATTTTATTTATCTTTAGCTCTTTATTTCCTTATATTCTTATTTTACTCTTTAGACCTAGTTAGCTTAAGCTTTAAGTATATATTAGTCTCTCTCTAATATCCTTTTATTTATTTTTAATAAGTCTTAGTATAAATATTTTATTAATAATAAGATTTATTTATTTTAATATTAATAAAAAGAGATTATAAATAATATTTATATAATAATATATTAAAATTAGGTTATAGCCTTTATAACCTCTTATTAATTAAAGGTCTTACTTTTTTATATTATTAAGTAAATATCTATTAAAAGTATATTAAACTTAGTCTTTATATAATAAATAAGAGTAGCTCTAAAAGCTCCCTTAGTTATTTATAAGTACTTAGCTTATAATTCCCTTAAGGGTCTTACTAGGCTTTTTATAAGGCTAGTTATAAAGTTATATTATATTATTATTTTAAATAATATAATTAAGTAGATTTCTTATAAATAAATATCTTTTACTTCCTTAGCCTTTAAACCTTATAACTTTCTAATTATAAGTTATAAGGTATAAAATACTAAGTATACCTTCTTTAATATAGTCTTAACCTATTTTTACTATCCTAACCTTATTAATAGAGTTACTCTAAGGAGGTAGGTGTTTATAGATAATTCTACTACCTTATTTCGAAGTATAAGAAGGCCTAGGTCTAAGGTATATTTATATTAGAGGTATAGTAGTTTAAACTTTAGTATTAAAAGACTAAGATAATATTCTTTTACCTACTTCTTATAGATTAGAAATAGTATTTAATTTATTAGTTATTATATTAAATAAAGAGCCTAGTTAGGTAGAAATTAATAATCTTAACTAATAAATTAAGTAGTAAATTAGAAACTAGAATAAAAGTATTAAATACCTTTCTTTAGATCTTTAAATACTTAAGCTATTTATCTTTATTAATATATTATTTAGTAGTAATAAAGATTTAAGTTCTTAGATTAAATATATTATTATAATTAGAAATAAAAAGATAATAAACTAATATAAATCTATTTAAATTAAAGCTAATATTATAATATAATTATTAACTAAGTTAAAGAGAGTTATAAAAAATACCTTAATATTAGAATTATATATTATAATATAAAGAGTTAATACTAGTTATATAATTAATTTAATATTAACTTTAATAATAAAAGAACTTAAGATCTTATTAATTCTAATAATTCTACTAATAAACTTATACTTATTATATAAATACCTTATTAAGCTTAATATAATAAAAAAGAAATACCTAATAATTAATATTATAATACTCTAATAAAGCTATAAATATTATAAAGTTACTAAGATATAATAGATTAATTAAGATAATAATCTAGTTAATATAATAATAAAGGTATTATTAAATAAAGCTTTATTTACCTTAATTAAGGAGAATATCTTAAATATTTATCTTAAGGGATAAATAAAGAGAGAGAAAGTAAGATATAAAAGAGAAGGTAAGCCCTAATTTACTTTAACTAGAGGTCCTAACTAGTATATAAGGCTATAATAACTATATTTACTAGCTACTACTTTACTAGACTATATAATTAAGATTAAGGGAGGTTATTATAGCCTTTTTTAATTATATAGTTAAAATCTAAGACTACTAGGGGGGGTAATAGCCTAAGAGAGACTAGTAGTAAGTAAGCTCTTATAAAGCTATAAAGTAATAAAACTAAAGCTTATAATAATAATCTTATTAATTATAATATTTTAAAAATACCTTCTCTTAAAGAAGCTAGAAATAAATAGTAATAATTATATATTTATTATAATATTTTTTAGATACCTTCTTTTAAAGAAGCTAATAACTAATTAATAGTAGTTATATATTTATTATAATATTTTTAAGACGCCTTTTCTTAAAAAGACTAGCTAGAACTAATTAATAGTAGCTATCTAGCTATTATAATATTCTTAAGACGCCTTCTCTTAGAGCCCTTAATAACTCTAATACTAGGATTATAGCCTTTAATAAGCTAAGGGGGGGAGGAATTCCTCTATTCCTTATAGTAAATAAGAAAGACCCCTATAAGATAAAAGAAGTAGATTTTCCTTTATATAAGCACTAATAGTAGTAGTAGTAGAAGGAGGCTAGTACTAGAAGAATAAAGTGCTAGTAATAGTATATTTATTATTTTTCTTTTTTATTATATTTTTAAGTAAATTAACTAGAATTAAGCTATATAGAGATTTTACTAGTATTACTTAAGGTACTATATTAAGTCTAAAATAGTCCTTATAGTATATTATATAATAAGCACTACTAATAAAAGAGTATACCTCCCCTAAAAATAATAAAAATAACTTTTTTAC
>JAEIJG010001460.1:0-10626 GCA_037289395.1 Beauveria scarabaeidicola
AAGCTAAATACCTAATTAAATAATACTAGAATTTTAGCTAATATACTAATTCTCCTACTAAATATATATATAAAGACATTAAAAGCTATCTAGTGACTAGGATTAGAGATCTCTTATACCTATATATTTACCTTAAATAGGTTATTAAATAGAAAGAATAAGATTATAACTAAAAATAAGCTATAATAATATATTATTAGATAGCTAATTTTAACTATAAGTGGCTTAGTAAGCTACCTATCTATATCTTAAGGAAGGCTCTTAAGTATATCCTTAGGTAGTATAATAGGGCTACTAGCTTAATTAAACACCCTTATAACCCTTAATAGTAGCTACTACTAGCTAGTAGCACTTATTATTATAGCTATTACTTTAGGCTTCTATATATACACTAGCTTAAGTAGCTTATCTTTACTAATTCCGTCCTTAGTAAAGACCTTATATACACCTACTAGTAGCTTTAATAACCTCTAGTAAGAAAAGTAGCTCTTTTATAGTAATTTTAATATTAATTATATATTAAGATATTAAAGAACCTATAAGGTTATAGTAAGAAGAGTACTTATATTTAGCTATATATAAAGGTAGGTTACCTATAGTTATAGGAATTATTACTACCCTATTAATACTTAGTTATATTAATAATATAACTAAGTACTTATATACTCCCTATATAACTAAGCCCTATATCTATACTTATACCTTATATCCCCACTATAAGCTACCTATACTCTTAATACCTCTTCCTTACTATATACTATCTAGGCCCTAATAGGCTACCCCCTCTCTCTTAGCGTTATCCCTAGCGCTCTATATATAGCCGCCCCCTTTTATCTCCTCTCCTCTTATAGTTATAGTATCCTCCTTACCTTAGTTCTATATCCTCCTAGTGATCTACGCCCTTATTATATACCGCTATTTTTACTTTATTTACTACCTTTATATTTACCTATAATATTATTCTTAGTATTTATTCTTTAATTATTCTTTTTACTTTATTTTTATAACTTCTTTTTTATATATACTTTATTTTCTTTTATCTTTTTATTTTTTTACTTTTTATTTATTATATATATATATTTTATTATATTATATATATCTTATTTATTAACTTTTTATATTAATACTATTTATTTATTATTTCCTTATAAGTTTATAGTTACTTTTATTTATATTTATCCCCTTTAGCCTTTATACTTTATATAGCTATTATATTATATATTTTATTATATACCCTTAAAGGTATTCTTTATAATACCTCCCCCTCTTTTTCTTTTTCTTCTTTTCTTTATTCTTATTAAAATCTATATATACTAAATTCCTTATCTTCTTATAATCTACCCCCTTTATTCTAATTATATTATTACTACCTTATACTTATAATTCTCCTAAGTATCTTTTCCTAACTTAATTATATTATATAAGCTTAAAAATATTAATTTTAGTATATTTAGGCTTTTTAATAATATCTTACCTTTATACCTAAGCTTTTTATACTTACCTTAACCTTCTTCTTTCTCTACCTTTCTTTATTACTAGCTCTCTATTTTCTTACTATTTATCCTTTACTAACCTATAATATCTCTTCTAGTTTCTATATAGTTCTCTCCTTATTCCCTTATTATATTATTACTTTATACTCTTTACTACCTAATTATTCCCTTATTATATTTTACTTTTTTTATATATATTTATTACCCTTATAGCTTTATAGTCTACTAACTATAACCTTATAAGTCTAATCCTATATCTTAGCCTAAGGTTATTATTATAATAGTGATTATAATAGAATATAAGTATATATCTTATTATATCTTTATTACTCTTTCCTTATTAATTCTCTTTTTAGTACTTAAAGTATTAGCCTTTTATATATATACTTTACTCTTATTATCTCCCCTTTACTAACTTACTATATCTTTATAGATTTAATTATATTTATATTTACTACTTATATTATATAGTCTATAGCTCTTAGTTCTAAGAGGACTATTATAACTAATTAAGTAAGTTATTATATCTTTACTCCTTAGCTCTTACTAACTTACTATTATATAGCTAGATCTCTAAAGTATATAAAGTACCTTTATAGTAATAAAGACTACCTTATACTTACTAAGAATAAGTAATAAGTATATAGCTTATTCTAGGACTACTAGTACTATAGTATTCCCCTTATTATATATTAGTTATAATATTACTTAAACCTTATTATTAATATACTATAGGCTACTTAATAATCTCTTAGTTATTAAGTTATTACTAATTACTATAGGTTTATTATAGCTAAGGTAAGAGCTTATTACTATTAGTCTCCTTATATTAGCTAAGTAGTAACTATATAGGCTATTACTACCGCTACTACCCTATAGCTTACTCCTAATATCCTTACTCTTACTCCTATACCTATTATTAACCTTATTATTACTATTATATAAGAAGCTAACTATAAGACTATTACTATTATTATTATATCCTAGCTTAAGTATCTTTATTACCTTATTTCTAGTTTTTAATACCTTATTATATATTTATAATATCCTTATTATTCTTTACCTACTAACTTATAATAATATTAAGCTTATAGACTTAAATTCTCCTTTATACCCTTACTACCTAAGGGCTTTAAGTTTATTAAGTTTATTAGTATAAATATTTAGTATACTTATAAGTAGACTTATTATAAGGCTAAGGCTATAATTATTATATCTACTATATCCTAGTAAGATACTCCTAATAACTATCCTAAAGCTCCTCTTACTCTTAAGTAAGGGGGATATAGCTTCCTTACTACTCTCTTATAACTTTATTATAACTTCCTCCTTAGGATTTTATTTTATTATTTTTTTACTAATATAAGATAATATTATAGTATATTTATTATATATTAAGAACCTTATTTTTATTATTATATTTATAATAAAAATATTATTTACTTATTAGATAGTTAAAAGACCTAGGTTATAGTTTTTTTATTATAAACTTATTATTAAATTATAATTAGTTATTTTACTTTTCCCTTTATATCCTTATAACTTCCTTATTACTTACTTATTACTTTTTCTCTTATCCTTATAACTATTCCTTATATTCCTTAATTATAACTCCTTTAGTAAAGTTATTTTATCTTAACTAAGAGTTCTCCTTATTATTATAGCCTATTTACTTTATTTAAAATAGATATTTTTTTCTTTTATACTTATACCTTATAATTTTCTTAACCTTATACTTATTCTCCCCTTTTAATACCTTATTATTTACTTCTTTATCTTAACCTAGTTATTTATTATATAATTCTAATAAGCTTATATTAAAGATATTATAGACTTATAACTTAGGGGGTAAGCTTATTTAATATACTAGCCTACTTATCTTTACTTATTTTATTATCTTATATAATCTTATATATTTTATTATAAACTTCTAGTATAGTTATTATAAGTATAGGTTTTTTATTAATAAAAAGACTTAGTTATTAACTATAAATAATTTCTCTTTTTTTCCCTTATTATATTATTATACTTAAGCCTACTAGGCTCTTTATAGGTACTTTATTATATCTTCTTAGGTAGCCTCTTATAACCTTACTCTAGACCCTACTTAAATATTTATTATATCCTATAGACCTAATAATATAGGGATTATTAGGTTATACCTTAGTAATATCTTCACTAGGGCCTTACTAGTAGATACTTATATCCTTATATTATATATAAATTATACTATTAGAAGGTATAATAGCTAGTCTAATTAATCTATAGTATAGAATATCTATAGGTAGTATTTTACTACCTAGTTTATTTACTTTATTTAGCTATTTATCTAAGGATAGAATATAATACTAAGTTACTACTTAATTACTAGTAAGTAGTAGAGGCTTTACTAGAACCTAGAGATAAAGATAGATCCTTAGTCTAATATAATACCCTTTAGTATCTTATAGTATACTATAACCTTCTTAAAGATAATATTTATAAGCCCCTTACTAATAAGGTTCTTATTTATAGTAATATAGATATTATACTTACTAAGTCTATCTACTATTATTAGAATAGTATTCTACTTTCCTCTATCTCCTTAAACCTCTAAGAGGCTAGTAATTATATTTATTATAATTTCCTTAAAAAGCTAGTCTAGTATTAGTAATATTATAAGGTAGTTATATAGTTAGTACTACCTTCCCTTTATAATCTAATAGATATAATATAAGGTAATATATATAGTTATATTCTTTCTTAGTAACTACTAGAAGAATTATTACCTAATCTACTTCCTTATCTTATATACCCCCTAGTAACTTACTATAAGGTTATTATAATATAACTATAAGATCTCTAACCTTATCTTTACTAATATAAATACTTTTCTATTCTTATATAAAAGTTTATAATTATTTATATTCTAGTATCCTCTTTATATAGTTATACTATCTTCTTTACTTTCTTAAATTCTTCCTTATACTATCCTTATAAAGGTATCCTTTTACTAGTATTCTTATATCTTATCTACTAGAGGTATCTAAGCTTCTTCTTTAGTTAATCTTATATCTTTACTATTATCTTCTTATATTCTAGCTACCTTTTTACTATATAGCTATACTACTATTCTTACTAGCCTTAGTTAATACTCCTCCTTCTTTATATTATTATCTTCCTTATAAAACCACTATAAGAACCCTAGGATTATATTACTTCCTTATACCTTAGCCTTTTTACTATTATTATAGTCCTTTCTTCTTAATAGTATATTAGTTAGGTTTAACTTCCCTAACTAGAAAGTAATCTTAAAGTTAAAAGGAGATAGTTTATCTAGCGCTATTACCTAGTAATAAGTAAGGTTTTTCTTCTCTATAAGGTAACTATAATTAAGATAGTCTATAATAATATTAATTATATAGACTAAATATATTAAGTAATATCTTTATTATTAAAACACTATTAATATTATAAATATTTCTATATTAGATATTTAGTATTTTAATTCTACTTTATAGAGTTTTTATAATAAGAATATTATAAGGTACTAGTAGTCTCCCTATAGTTATAATAGTACTACCTTAATTATAAAGTCTAATATATTTATTTTTACCTAAGTTAGTATTTTTTAGTTAAACTATATTAGTATTAGGGCTTTATTAAAGGCTAGGTTTAGCTTTAAGAATACCTTAAGCTCTCTAGTACTTAACTAAAACCTCCTTTTTATATTTCTTTTTATCTTTTTTATAAGTAATAAAGTAATCTTACTATTACAATTATAAGCAGGTATATAGAAGTAAGATTATAGGTAGAGATAGATTTAGATAGAAGAGAGTAATATAGAGAAGTAGTTAATAAAAGATTATATTATTAACCTTATTATTCTATCTTCTATCTAAGAAGAATTATAGTTATTTATAGAGAAAAAGAGATAAAAGTAATACTTAGAAAAAACTCTATTAAATCTAGAATCCTCCTCTTATATCCTACTATATATAGGATATTAGCTAATATAATTACCCCTTAAGTTTTAATATAGCTTTAGTATAGTTTTAGCTATTTTAATAGCCCTAATAGCCTTATAAGGGCTATAATAGTCCCCTAGTAGGTTTAGTAGTCTTATTATAGTTTTAGCGCCCCTTAGCGCCTTTAGTAGCTCTATAGAGGTCTCTAATAACGCTACTAGACTTAGTAACTTATATAAAGTCCCTATAGATAACCTACTTTTAATACTCCCTCTAGTTAGCTAAGGGACTAACTTATCTATATTAATATAAGGTAGTGTTATACTAGTTAGTGTAGGGTAGTAGCCTACCCTATGTCTCTACTAGCTGCTAGCTTATTATAGGTAATTGATAGCGCTAATTAGTAGCCTGCAGCGCTATACTTAGTAAGTCACAGTGTTATAGGTGCTACGCGTAGGCTTGCGCGTAGCGCTACGCCCTAATTTATAGTACGTAATAATAAAAATTACTATAGGGTAGCTACTACCCTATAGTTAATACGCGTATACTACCCTAGAGGCGTATATACTATTATTATTATATATTTATAGCTATAAGTTAATTTTTAGTAATTTATATATAAATAAATTTTATAGAAAATTAAAAGTAGCTTATAAGCGTAGATTAGTAAAGGTACCTTACCTAGGTACTTATAAGATCTATAAGAGGTACTTAGCCTAGTAGTATCTAGTGCTAGCTATAGTGATTTATAGTAGGTATAGCCTAAATATAGTACTAATTATATTATATTTAGTAGTAAAGGCGCTAATATTTATAATATAGGTAATACTTTAATAGATTTTTACCTTATAGAAAATTTTAGTTGCTAATTATAACGCTAATTAAGGGATATTTAGTTATTAATTATAAGCGCTAATTACACTAAGTTTAGTATAAGTAGTAACTAACTTAATTACTCTAGTTACTAAGTATATTATAGTATAGTATATTATAGTAGCTAATTAATTTTATATATAGCGCTTAAGAGACTTTAGTAGGTACTAAAGGGAAACCTAGTAAGCCTTCTAAAGCTTTAAGAGATACTATATATATAAAGGCTTCTAGTAACTAACTATAGGTAAGTCCTTTACTAATTTATAAGTATTAGATATACTAAAAAATATAGTATACTTAGATAACTAACTTTACTACTTTAGTTACTAAGGTAGCTAACTAGTTATATATAGTATATTAAGAATTTATTTAGTACTAAAGAGAGACTTAATAGGCCTTTTAGAATTTTTAAGGTTATTATATACTTAAGGAGGCTTTTTAATAATAACTCTAGTATATATAGTAGTTAAGAGCTTTATACTTTTAGAAAGTAAACTACTATATATTATTAAGCTTAATTAGGGATTTAAAGGCCTAAGAGCTTTTAAAAGCTCTAAAACTTAGCACCTAAAAAGGGTTTTATTAGGCTATTAGTAGGTATTAATCTTATTTTAAGGTATTTAATATCTATTAGACTAATTTAAGCTTCCTAGTAGATAAATTAGAACTTTAGTAAAGTATACTTAATTCTAATATATTAATTTAGGTTATTAGTATTAGAGATAGAGCCTTAGTTATTATAAAATAAGGGGATTAGGTATTAAATCTTTATTAAGGTTTCTTTAAAGAGCCTAGAGATTTATTTAATCTCTTTAATTATTTCTAGTATAATATTAGATTTAGCTTCTAATATAAAGAGGGTTATAAGACTTACTCTCTTTAACCTTTAGCTAATAGGTCCTCTATTAAGTATTAATAGGTAACTACCTATAGACTTAGAGGTTTCTTAATATCCTATAAAGTTATTATTAGAGTAGGCTTAGAGTAGGCTTTAAGAGCCCTTAATTCTATAATAGCCTATAACACTTATCTTAGTACCCTTTAGGTACTTAAGGCTTCCTTTAATTAAGTTAAGAAGTACTATATTTACCTTAACTATATACCTTAAGTAAAATTAGACTATAAAAGTAATATTAGGTCTTATTATTATTATTAGTTATATATTAATATTAAGTATTTACTAAAAAAGATTTTAATTAAGATCTAATAAGGCTTTAAAGTCTACCTATTTAGGTAATTTTATTATAAGTTTAGTAGGTAATTTAGTAGGTAATTCTACTAAAAAGAACTTTAGTTTAAGACTAATAAAGGGGTCTTATAATAGCCTAAGCTATAAAAGAATAAGCTAAGGTTTAGTATTAGCTAAGTTAAATTAGAAGAGAGCTTCTTCTATAAATTAGCTTTAGTATAACTAAAGGCTTCTTTTCTTCTAGTTTTAGATAATTTAAACGCCTAAGAAGAAAGAGATAAGCCCCCTATCTTCTATAGAGTAAGCCTTATTAAGCTACTTCTTAAGTTAATTAATATACTAAAGGTTTAGACTAATTAGGAGATAATTATTAATATAGATTATTATAAAAGTATATATAGTTAGATTCTAATAAATAGTATTATCTAAGAGGAGTAGCTAAAATCCTAACTTAGCTAGGAGTTCCTTAAGGAGAATTTCCTAATTCTAAGGGCTTTATTTTAGTCTATAAAGAGCTTTATTTAGAAAAATAACTTACTTTTTAGAGGGATTATAATTAGCTTTAGCTAGAAGTTTAAGAAGTTCTTTATTTCTTTTATTAGATTTAGTTTAAAGGTCTTTTATAAATTTAAGAAAACCTTCTAAGAATATTATATATATAGCTTCTTTAAGTTTATTATTAAGAAAAGCGCTAATAAAGTTAATCTATTTAATTTCTTAATTATTAGTAACTATAAGTACTAAGATAATTCTTTAGGTTAAGAGGATAAAGATTAAGGTATATATTTAAATAAAGTCTTATTTAAGTATTTATATAAACCTTTTAACTACTAACTTTACCTTAAATTTAATAAGCTAGTTATTTTAGTTAAGTTTAAGTTAGAATATAAGTTTATTTTTTAGAATCTTTTAAGAACTAGGGACTATTAATTATTTAATAAATTTAAGGACTTTAGCCTTTATAATTTATTTAAACTTAGTAAATATAACTTTAGTCTAGTTCTTTTTATTAAGGTTATAAAGGGCTTTTTTCTAACTATTAAGTATACTATTTAATACCTTTTTAACTACCTTAATCTTCTTTTTAATAGCTCTTATAACTTTATAGATAAATTATTAAGTAGCTAAATCTAGTTTATAACTAAGTAATTCTAGTTAATAGTTAATAAAAGCTAAGTTAAGGTTAAGGTCTATAAGGGTATATTTAGGGTTAACCCCCTCTAAGTTTATATTAGTATTTAACTATAATAAGAGTAAAATAGGAGCTAGTAGCTCCTAAAGTTATTTATCCTAGAGTAGGTCTAGAGACTCCTTATTAAGATCTAAAGACTTCTTATTAGAAAAGATTTCTTTAAAAACCCCCTCTAAGTTATAATCCTAAGTCTATTAGAAGTTACTTTTAAGGCCTTTTTTAATTTAACTAATACCTTTATTTACTTTAATAAAGGTAATAAATAATATTTTTATAATAGTTTATTATTATAGAATATATATTAAATAAGTTTTTAATCTAATAATAACTAATAATTATCTTAATTTAGTTTAAGGCTCTAACTTTTATTTTTTTATTTATTTCTTATAGGGGATTAAGACCTTAATAAGTACTCTTATTACCCTAAAATAAGCTAGATTTAATATCTTAGCTTTTTAAGGTAAGATTTCTTCTATTAGTACTTAGTAAGGTACTTTTAGCTAGGTTAAATTAGTAATATAATTAACTAGGGTCACTATAGCTAGTAGAATAGCACTCTAGAGGAAAAAAGGTAATTTTAACTAGAGTATAATAACTCTAAGTTTATTAAATATAGTTTAAATTAATTATTTAAGGAGTTTATTTTACTTATAAATATAAAGACTTAAGGTAATAAACTTAATACCTTATAAAGTAAGCTAGTTCTTAAGTTCCTAGTTAATTTCTTTTCTACTATTATAGTAGAATTCCTTTAGTACTTATTTATAATATACTTAAAGGTTCTTAAAGAAACCTTATATAACTTCTAGAAAAATAAGGCCTTTATAGTTAGGTAGAAGTAGTACCTATTAATACTATAACTTCTTATCTACTAATATTAGACTAATAGGTCTTTTATTATATAATAGGGGTTTTACTTTAAAGATATCTCTTTTTATAATATTAAGGATATTTTCTAGGTTAAGAAGAGTTCTTTTTAATAGTTAATATATAGTTTTAGCCTAAATATAGGCTATATATTAGAAGTTATTATCTTTAATCTTAAAGAAATTAAGTAGACCTTTAGTAATTTTATAAGTCTTTTTTAGTAAAAGGAGGCTAATATAATTAAGTTAGATATACTAGATACTAGCTAATTATAGTAACTTTTAATATTTTTAGTCTTTAGGTAATTCTAAAAGCCCTTTTAGCTCTTCTAGAAGGTAATTAGTACCTTCTAGAAGTATTAGGTCTTAGTTTAGTTCCTTAAAGATATCTTAGTAGTCTAAGAGGTCTTTAGAGAGTACCTTAAGTATCTTAACTATAATTATATAATATTTAGATTAGTTTAAGGATCTAGGCTTTATTAATATTAGGGTTTTAACTTTTTATTATTATAAAAAAAAACTATACTTATTAAAGTCTAGTATAATAATTTATTTTTAATCTACTAAGTAGAGGTTATTCCTTATAAAGACTTTACTAGAGGTATAATAATATATATTACTAAGGATATTAAGGTTAAGTAAGGGTACTAATAATACTCCTTATATTTTAATAATAAACTATTCTTTTAGTTTTAATTTTAAAAGTACTATAAAGTAAGCTATTCCCTAGCCCTTAGGCCTAATAGTACCTCCTCTAATAATAATAAGTAGCCCTTTTCTTTTTAGAAATACTTTATAGCTAGTAAAAGCTTCTCTTAAGTTAATAATATAATAAGTAATACTAATATTATAAAGTAAAGTATTATATAGACTAGTTCTTTTTTTTTAAATACTATAGCTTATAATAAGTAAAGTAAAGGCTTTAAGGTATTTTAGTTTTAATAAAAATATAGTTTCTTTATTATTAGATAAAAGTTCTAATACTAAGCTATTATTAGAAGAGAGTTCTTTAATATAATAATCTTTAGTTTAGTATTTATTATTATTATTAGAAGAGTTAAAGATA
>JAEIJG010001461.1:0-10615 GCA_037289395.1 Beauveria scarabaeidicola
TATTAAATAGAAAGGATATCTAAACTCTAAAAATACTTAAGAACCTATAGAGAACCTTATAAACTATTTAGACCTACTTTAGTAGTTTAATAATTAGCATTCCACCTATCTAGTTCTTTCTTAGGTATATATAATAAATCTAAGAAAATAACACTCTAATCTAGTATATCTATATAGCCTAGAGACTATACTTATATAATAGCCTTAGACTTAGCCTATTTAGACTTATTAAGTTTATTAAGAGACTAAAGACTATATTAAACTATAGTAAAGCTATAAGTTATAAGAGACTTATATTATTTTTATAAATATTCTAGCTTAGCTAACGCTTTAGAAGATTTATATTAAAGCTTAGCTAATACTTTAGAGGATTTACGTTAAAGATATAAGAAGAGAGTAATAGCCTCTTCCTCTTTATAATATAGACGTTAAGATTTAAGGATAATCTAATTAAGGGAAGAAACTAGTATACCTAAGCTATTATAAGAATAACCCTAATAAATATATTCCTTATACCTAGAAATACCTTCTATTAACTTATAAGAAAGCTTCCTAGAAAAATAAAAAGAGTAAGGTATAGTAATAACCCTAAACTCTTTAATAGTAATTACTAGTTTTAAGCGCTATTTAGATTTAGAAGAATAAGACTTAGATATATAGTTAAATATAGCGGGTATATAATAATATAAGAAGGAAAAAATAGAAAAGAACTTATAGTTAATAAAATATAATAAACTAACTATTATAGCCTTAAGGATAAGATTAATAGGGGAGGAGTATTATATTATAAATAAAGGAAAGTATAGGAATATATAGGGTAGCTAGGGAGGCGGCCTAGAGGAGCGGCTAGGTAGGCGCCTATAAGTCACTTAATTAGGATAACTAGTTATATAACTAGATTACCGTGGATCACCTTAGATTATAGTGAGCTAGTAGTGATCTAGAGTGATCTAATAGTATAATAGATCACTATAGATCACTATAGGTTAGTAGTGATCTAAAGTAATCTAACTCTATAATAGAGAGGTAGATAGATATATAAGGAAGGGGATTTCCTATAGCTAGATAATCTAGTTCTCTATTAATTAATCTAAGTAATTTTAAGTAATTAGTTTTAAGAGTTCTACTCTTAATAATTCCTTATATAATAGATACTACTTACTACTACCTCGTAGTATTTAAACCTAACTCACTACCTAAGAAATAGACTAACTATAGATTAGGAATAAGCTATTATTACACTTTATTATCTAATTAGGATACTTATAATCCTAATACTAATTAGTGGTTAACCTATAAGGACTTAACTATAGATTTATAATAAGATTCTAGATTCCCTTTATTCTTCCCCTCTCCCTTTCTTCTATCTCTTCTTTCCCCTAGTAGCTTTAGAGCCACTAAGCCCTAAGGAATAACCCACCCTACTATAGACTACGCCTAAGACATCTACACTAATAGATTTCCTTAGTAAGAAGAAGCCCCCTAGCCTATAGCTATAGTTACCTAACCTAGGTAAGACTATAACTTAGTCTTTCCCTACTCCTATCTTAAATAAGTAAGTAAAGCCCCCTAACTTAAAGACATCCCCTACCCCTAGCTATAGCTAACTAGGCACTATAGCGGCCTCCCTAAAGTCCACTAATAATAAGAAGCCTACCTCTCCTATTAAGTCTATTAGGAGCTAATTATTAATCCTTAGTAGATTAAATATCCCTAATATAGTTACTAGCCTAAAAGGCGTTATCTTTAAGGACTAGAATAAGTACTAGCCCTATAAGTACACTTAAGACACTACTAGTATAAGTAAATTAATAGCCTTTATAGCTAATTAAATTATTATATATACCCTTATATATAACTAGCGTTAGAAGAAGACTAGAGTTTACTAGTAGTATAACCTCTATAAAGACTTTAACTTCTAAGGAGTTAACTAGTAGAAGCTTATTAACTAAGACCTTCTATAGATCTTCTAAGAGGCGCTATAGAAAATAAGGATTCTAATATATACTACCTATAGCTAGTATATCTACTATATAATCTAGGTGATAATCTCTTAGGAACCTACTAAGATAAAGCTAAATAAAGAAAAAGCCCTTACTACGCTTAAACGCCTAGGAGATAGTATAGCCTCGCCTATATTAACCGCCTTATATAATAAAGCCCTTACCCTAATATATATCTTAGCCCCTACCCTAATATCTATCCCTACTAATACCTATACCCTAGTCCTTAGACTTAACCTATTAGGTGCCCTTATATATAAATATCTAGTAAGAGAGGCGCTTAGTTATATAGGATATATAGTAAATCCTTAGCTCTAGTACTCTAGTAACCCTATCTATAGTAATAGAGTCTAGGCCCTAGCTTAGAAGCCCTTTAAGATTATAACCCTAAGCTATAAGTACCCCCTTTTCCCTATTAAACTTCCTAAGGAACCTATCCCTAACTAATATAAAGTAAACCTTAATACTTAATAAGATCCCTAGTCTTAGGCTAGTCTTATTAAGTACCTATCTTAACTAGTAAGCTAGTAGGTAAATACTAGGTTCTCTAATACTTAGTAGTCTAACGCCTAATTCCCTAACTATCTTAGAACTTTTCTTATATAACTTACTAGAACTATATTACTAAGCTAAGAATTTAATACTCTTAATCCCTTAATAAAAACACTTAGTATATACCTAAGGAACTCCCTAAGAATTAAGCCTAAAGAGATTACTATATCTCTTAAACCCCTCTATAGTAATATCTATTAGAAGACCTATCTAGGTCTTAGCTACTAGTATATAACTACTATACCTAGTAATAATAACCCTAATAGAGATAATAGTAGTAATAATAAGCCTCTAGGACCGCTATAGTCACTAAGGTAGCCGCTAAGGTAGCTACTAAGGCAGCCGCTAAATCCCCCTATTATGCCTAGAAGCGACCGCCTAGGAAGGCCTTATACTCCTTAAGAGTATAGTAATCTAATGCCCCTAGGACCCCTAGGTCCTCTAGGTCCCCTAAGAGGTCCTCTAGGCTAGTATAATAGCTATAATAGCTTCCCTAATAGAAGGAACACTCTCTATAATAGCTAGCCACTAGACTTTAGTATAATTATACTAAAATAGCTAAATATAATCTCTTATAGCTATAAAGACACTAATAAGTTCTTTAGGAAGTAGTATTACTTCCTCTAAATAAAGCTAGGAGACTTTCTTAACCACTACTAATAGGCTAACCTTCTTAAAACTAAATTATCCTAAGTATTTTTTATTATATTTACTAGAATTACCTATAATTACTATATCTATACCTTAGCTAACTAATAAATAACCTACTAGTAAATAGTTTATAAGGTCTATACCTAATTTAAGCCCTAAATAGTAATTAATAACTATATAGATAAGTAGTAAAAGCTATTACTAAACTAGCTAGTTAAGGAGTACCCTAAATAGTCTATTATAGACTACCTTAAATAGCTACTTAAGAAGATATAGCTACTATATTAGGGGTTATTCTTAAAAGAAGAAAGTAAGACCTTACTAGCTAAGATATATTAGGCACTAAAAAGCGTTATACTTAATAACTACACTTACTTTACCACACTTATACACTTACTAGTGAGCTATAAGGGACTTATTAGCTCACTATAGTAGTTAATTAGTATATATAAGCGTACCTATTACCCCTACTAGTAATTCTTCGTTAACCGTAAATTCTATAGTACTTAACCGCTATAAAAAATAGCTATACTTACTAGAAGTACTAGAAAGAAGTGCTTTATCTATAAGAAGGAAGGCTATTAGTTAACCTAGTATACTAATAAAGAATATTAGAAGGTAAGGGCTGCCTAGAATAAGTAAAAGATAGTAAAGAAGCCCTTTATAAAGAAATTCTAGGTATTCCTTATTACTATTAAAAGCACTAAGCCCTCTAATAATAATTCCCTTAAATTAGAGAATAAACCCTCTAATAATAACCTCTCTATTAATAAAAACCACTATAAGACGTTCTTTATAAGCACTATAGAGAGCTTTATAGCCACTAAGGCATAGGATATATAGGCTATCCTCTAAGTCCTTACTAATAGCTCTATCTAGCACGCCCTTACCTATAAGGATCTCTCTAGAGGCTCCTTAAGCGCCTTTACCTATAAAGACCACTATTTAGAGTATACCTTTAAAGGGATAATATTAGATATAGGTGTTATAGGTACTAGTAACACTAGCCTCCCTTAAGTAAAGACACTAATACGCCTCTAGCTAAACCTCTAAGTAATTAAGAGTACTATACTAACTATTATATACTTTAGTGCTAGTTCTACCGCGTCCCTTAGTGAGATTATAGTGCCTATAGTCTTTAGACTAGTGATATTCTAGGTACTACCTACTACTATACTATTTCTCCTCTTATTATAGGATATAGATAAACTAGGAATATAGGTTAATAACCTTAATAACTAGCTTATCTATAAAGAGACCTATATCCCTCTTATAAGGCGCTAAGGATATCCCTAGTGGTTAATCTATACCGCTAAAGCCACTACCTTCTAGCTAACGGAAGTTAAGCTCTAGCGCTTATATAGGCGCTTTAGCCACCCCTCTATAATAAGACTTACCCGGCTACTAGAATATACTAGCGAGGAATTTAAGTAAGAGACACTAGTATACCTAATAGAGGTCTATAAGTAGTACTAGCTAAATACTAAAGCCCTTAGAAGGTTCTAATTTACCCTAAAGGATAACTAAGAATTTAACTATAAGATTATCACTAATATAATATTCTTAGAAGGTAAGCCTATCCTCTATATTATTAATACTATAACCCGCTTTTAGGTAGCTAGGTTTATTAGGAACCCCTCTAGAAGCCCTTCTAAAACCACTAAGTCCCTCTAGGAAGCCCTCTAGACCTACTAGATTAATACCTACCTTAGCCCGCTAGAATAGATTATCTATAACACTAGTAGTAACTTTATATCTACTAAATTTAAAGAATATGCTAAGAAGTTATATATATAGGTATAGTAAGTACCTATAGAAGCCTATAATAGTGTTAGTCTTATAGAATAATACTATGCCCCCCTCTAAAAGGTATATAAGATTATCTAAGAAGAGTCTAGTAGCCACACTATAGCGCTCTAGTGTCTATAGATAGTAGTAAAAGCCGTTAATAATACCACTAGACTAGATAGACTAGTACCTACCCTATTAGTCTTTAGTATATACCCTAGAATATCTACTAACTCCCCCCTATACCTAATAGTTACTAAGCGTACTTTTACCCTTTAAAAGGTAATAACTAGAGTATAAAAGGCACTAATAAAGTGTTAAGTATAGGATATATTAAGGATAAGGAATAGCCCTAATATAACCTCTTTATATTACCTCCTACTATAGTTAGATATCTATATTTAGTAAGAAAGGGAAGGCTAGACTAGCCCCTATAAATTAGCTACGGTAGAGGATAAGAATTATATAGTAAAGTTACTTAGCGGCCCTATAGTCTTCTATTTAACTATAGTATAACCCTTCCTTACTAATTAATAGCTAGAAGATACTAAAGACATTAATAAAGACGAATTTAGTAGCTAGGAAGATAATATAACCTCTAAAGATAAACTATATAATACCCTAGAACTAGCTAAATTCTCTAATAATAATAGCGCCCCTAGCGCCCTAATTAATACCCCTAATAATTCCTCTATAGAAGAAAACTTACTAGAAGATTCCTCTATAGAGAATATAGTACTTACTACTACTAATTAACCCCTCGAAGTAGCCCCGGCTACTATATATCCCCTAACTCCCTCTTAGAGCCTAATCCCTAGTGTATTAAATCCCTATATTAGGATATACTAGAAGTACTAGCTAGTATTATATTAGAAGGCGTCCTAGAGCTTATAGGTCTTCTTATCTATAAAGGAACACTATAATATAGACCTTATAGTTACTTTCTAGAAGTTAGGCCTAATTAAAACCCTTAGAGTATTATTCTAGGCCTTATTATAGAAGGAGATTAATAACCTACTATCTTATAATGTCTTTAGGTTTACTTAGTTTAACCCCTAAAGGCACTATAGTAAGATATTTAAGACCTAAATAGTATATAAGATTAAGAATAAAGGCACTAATAAGCCTTATAAGAAATTAAGACTTATAGTCTAAGGCTTTAATAATAGAGCTAAGGACTTATTACTAACCTAGTTACTAATAATATAGAGGATAAGCTAGTAGCTAGTTCTTACCCTAGTACTAACCCTCTTAGAATAAGGCTATGCCCTCTAGTATAAAGATATTATATAGGCCTATATCTAGTTAATAATATACCTATAATACACTATCCTAGCCTAAGTCCTAGAAGGCCTACGCCTACTATACCTACTAGGAATAATTATAGAGGTTCTAAAGCCCCTATATAGTATCACTAAAAGTAGCACCTACTAGTAGGTAATATACTTAGTATACTACTAGGAACGCCTAAAGATAGAGGTCTTAATATATAACCCTTACTTACTAGTTACCTCTAGTAAGGAATTTAGTGTTATTAGGATATAGATAGATAATATAATTAGCCTCTCTAATACCTCCTTTAGTAACCTAGAAGAGGCTAAGCTATAGAAGGCGAAGTTAATAGTAAAACTAAAGGAATTCCTTACTAAAGGGAAGCCCTTAACTTTTAATAGCTACTAAATTACCCTAGAACCTAATAGGTTAGTCTAAATTATCTAGAAGGGGTAAGCTACTAAGCTATAGGTACCTAAAGACTTAAAAGGATATATTAAGTAGTAAGCCCGCAGCGTATATCTTACTATAATATACTAGCTAGAAGCCTCCTATAACCTATTAGTTACCACGTAGTTTAAGGCGCTAGAAGAGAAGTAGTTTAAGTAGCTTTATACTTAAATCTAATAGTAGAAGGATAATAGTGACTAAGGACTACACTTCTAGTAGCTAAACCTTACTAAGATAAAGCTATATATCTTTATAGATAGGTTATTTATAAATAACTAAGACCTAAGCTTATAGTTAGGATATATAATTATCCTAGGCACTAAGGTACCCTTAGAAGACTCTAAGATAATAATCATAGGTAATATTATCTACTAGAGCTTAATAAAGTCTAAACACATAATAAGGAGTACTCTAGCCTCTAAGTTATATAGTATAGTCCTTAGAGTAGATATTAGATATACCCTATCTACTATACTAGACTAGATTATAGTAGGCTTAGGCGTATAGAAGATCCTTATAGTTATTTATACTAACTCCCTATCCCTCTATAAATATCTAATAAAGCTAGGCACTACTAAGGAGAAGTACCTAATAATTAATATTATAGCGCTTTAGTAGTTATATAAGCAGCAAGAGCTTACTAAGATCTACTAGATTAATAGTAATAATAACCTAGTAGATATAATAATAAAGGGTGCCCCTAATAAGTCCCTAAAGGAGCTAATTAATAATAATTAACTTACTATTTAAGTCTAAGGCTAGGTTAATAGAAGGTTAACCCTAGAGGCCCTAACTCCTATAGCTTAACTAAAAAGAAATAGTGCTAGTATTATAATACTAGAGGTATTACCTAGCTATAATTAGTTAAGCTACCTAACTTATTAATAATTACTTAGACTAATAGTAATTAATTATATTATTTTTATTTTTAGTTATTTAATATAGTTAATTATACTATTACTTTCTATATAGTAAATACCTATAGTAATTATTCCTTTATTTTATATTTAGATCTTTTATTTTATTCTTTACTATATAGTTTAATAACTCTACTTAGTTAGATTTAAATATAATAAGTATAATATAAGTTATAACTAGTATTTTATACTTAGAGAGCTATACCTAGTATAGCTAAAGCTAAGTGCCGTATTATGTGACCTTTTATATACTTATAAACACTTAATTAATTAAGAAGCCCTTTTCCACCTTTATTATCTGATTAGGATACTTGCAATCCTAATAGCGTGGGCTTACGTGTAGCGCTATACACTAATTTATAGTGTATAAAAATATTTTAGTATAGGGTAGTAGCCTACCCTATACCTCTACTAGCTACTAGCTTATTATAAGTAATTAGTAGCGCTAATTAGTAGCTTATAACGCTATACTTAGTGAGTTATAGCGTTATAGGCGCTACGTGTGGGCTTATATAAGCGCTACACACTAATTTATAGTGCGTAAAAATATTTTAGTATAGGGTAGTAGCCTACCCTATACCTCTACTAGCTACTAGCTTATTATAAGTAATTAGTAGCGCTAATTAGCAGCCTATAGCGCTATACTTAGTAAGTTATAGTATTATAGGCGTTATATATAGGCTTTTACGTAGCGCTACACTCTTATTTATAGTATATAATAATAAAAATTACTATAGGGTAGTTACTACCTTATAGTTAATACGTATATACTACCCTAGAGGTATATATATTATTATTATTATATATTTATAGCTATAAGTTGATTTTTAGTAATTTATATATAAATAAATTTTATAGAAAATTAAAAGTAGCCTATAAGCGTAGATTAGTAGAGGTACCTTACCTAGGTGCTTATAAGATCTATAAGAAGCACCTAGCCTAGCAGCACCTAGCGCTAGCTATAGTGATTTATAGTAAGTATAGCCTAAATATAGTACTAATTATGCTATATTTAGTAGTAAAGGCGCTAATATTTATAACATAGGTAATACTCTAGTAGATTTTTACCTTTTTATAAAAATTTTAGTTATTAGTTATAATACTAATTAAGGGATATTTAGTCACTAATTATAACGCTAATTAAGGGATATTTAGTTACTAGTTATAAGCGCTAATTATATTAAGTTTAGTATAAGTGGTAACTAACCTAATTACTCTAGTTACTAAGTACACTATAGTATAGTATATTATAGTAGCTAACTAATTTTATATATAGCGCTTAAGAGACTTTAGTAGGTACTAAAGGGAAACCTAGTAGGCCTTCTAAAGCTTTAAGAGATACTATATATATAAAGGCTTCTAGTGACTAACTATAGGTAAGTTCTTTACTAATTTATAAGCGTTAGGTATATTAAAAAATATAATACACTTAGATAACTAACTCTATTACTTTAGCTACTAAGGTAGCTAACTAGTTATATATAGTATATTAAGAATTTATTTAGTACTAAAGGGAGACCTAGTAGGCTTTTTAGAATTCTTAAGGTTATTATATACTTAAAGAGGCTTTTTAATAATAACTCTAGTATATATAGTAGTTAAGAGCTTTATATTTTTAGAGAGTAGACTATTATATATTATTAAGCCTAATTAGGGATTTAAAGGCCTAAGAGCTTTTAGAAGCTCTAAAACTTAATACCTAAAAAGGACTTTATTAGGCTATTAGTAGGTATTAATCCTATTTTAAGGTATTTAATATCTATTAGACTAGTTTAAGTTTCTTAGTAAATAAAATAGAACTTTAGTAAAGTATACTTAGTTCTAGTATATTAATTTAGGTTACTAGTATTAGAGATAGAGCCTTAGTTATTATAGAATAAGGGGATTAGGCGTTAAATCTTTATTAAGGTTTCTTTAAAGAGCCTAGAGATCTATTTAATCTCTCTAATTATTTCTAGTATAGTATTAGATTTAGCTTCTAGTATAGAGAGGGTTATAAGACTTACTCTCTTTAACCTTTAGCTAATAGGTCCTTTATTAAGTATTAATAAGTAACTACCTATAGACTTAGAGGTTTCTTAATATCCTATAAAGTTATTATTAGAGTAGGCTTAGAGTAAGCTTTAAGAGCCCTTAATTCTATAATAGCCTATAGTACTTATCTTAGTACCCTTTAGGTACTTAAGGCTTCCTTTAATTAAGTTAAAGAGTATTATATTTACCTTAACTATATACCTTAAGTAAAATTAGACTATAAAAGTAATATTAGGTCTTATTATTATTATTAGCTATATATTAGTACTAAATATCTATTAAAAAAGATTTTAATTAAGATTTAATAAGGCTTTAAAGTCTACCTATTTAGGTGATTTTATTATAGGTTTAGTAGGTAATTTAGTAGGTAATTTTACTAGAGAGAACTTTAGTTTAAGACTAATAGAGGGGTCCTATAGTAGCCTAGGCTATAAAGGAATAAGCTAAGGTTTAGTATTAGTTAAGTTAAATTAGGAGAGAGCTTCTTCTATAAATTAGCTTTAGTATAGCTAGAGGCTTTTTTTCTTCTAGTTTTAGATAATTTAAACGCCTAAGAAGAAAGAGGTAAGCCCCTTATCTTTTATAGGGTAAGTCTTATTAAGCTACCTCTTAAGTTAATTAATATACTAAAGGTTTAGACTAATTAGGAGATAATTATTAATATAGGTTATTATAAAAGTGTGTGTAGTTAGATTCTAATAGATAGCACTATCTAAGAGGAGTAGCTAAAATCCTAGTTTAGCTAGGAGTTCCTTAAGGAGAATTTCCTAATTCTAGGGGCCTTATTTTAGTCTATAGAGAGCTTTATTTAGAAAGATAACTTACTCTTTAAAGGGATTATAGCTAGCTTTAGCTAGAAGTTTAAGAAGTTCTTTACTTCTTTTATTAGATTTAGTTTAAAGGTCTTCTATAAATTTAAGAAAACCTTCTAAGAATATTATATATATA
>JAEIJG010001462.1:0-10594 GCA_037289395.1 Beauveria scarabaeidicola
AGTAAAGTTTAACTTCTTAAAAAGAATTTATTAGTATAATATAAGTAGAGTATACTTCTACTTATCTTCTCTATTACCCTCTAATATTCTCTAGGTCACACTATCCCCTTACCCTCTAGGGAAATAAATAGGTTACTAAAGGCTCGCTTACTATACTAGAGCCTACTAGAGTAGGATAGTAAAGTTTAACTTCTTAAAAGAAATTTATTAGTATAATATAAGTAGAGTATACTTCTACTTATCTTCTCTATCGCCCTCTAATATTCTCTAGGTTACACTATCCCCTTACTATCTAGGGAAATAAATAGGTTATTAAAGGCTTACCTACTATACTAGAGTTAACTAGAGTGAGATAGTAAAGTTTAACTTCTTAAAAAAAAATTATTAGTATAATATAAGTAAAGTATACTTTAGCTTATCTTCTCTATTATCCTCTAATACTATCTAGGTCATACTATCCCCTAATCCTAATAAGAAGACTATTATACTTATAAAGATCTAGGAGCTTCTAACTTTTAGGGCTACCTTATAGAAGAATAACTATAATATATAAATATATAAAGGTAATAAGCCTACGCGGTTATATTCTTTAGTTAATTAATAGGAACTTCGCGTTAGAGTATTACTATATAGAGGCTATCTATTACCCTAGCTAAAGCCTATATAATTAAATAACGCTATAGATAAGACCTTCGCTTTCTAGTTAATCTTAATAAATACTATTTAGTACCCTAGCGGAGGTATCTACGATTAAACTAACGCTATGTAAGCGGCCTTCGCTTTACGATAGGAGGAGAATAAAAGTACCGTACTATAGTCACCTATAATAAGCTTACTTAGTTATATTATTTAGTCAATTAAGGCGAACTTTATTTTATAGTTAATCTTAACGAAGGCTATCTAGTAACCTAGTAGAGGCACTAATAATTAAAAACACTATAGAGATAGCCTTTACTTTATAGTAGAGAGAGCCTAAATGCGTTATGCTATGGTTATAAGCCTAAGGAAGGCTAATAGAAGGATAATTAGGCGGACTAGCTAATACTAAAGAGCCTTACTAGTAAAGTAAAATAGCTAACTCCTATACTATATATGTTCCTTTTATAATCTTAGTAGTATATTAGATCTACTACTATATATAATATATATATTAGCTCCTATATTAGTAGCTATATTAGCTTTATTCTTACCTACGTTAGTTTAATATAATATAGCGATAGGAATAATCTTATCTTATTAATTATAGACGGCTATTATACCTTATTATTATATAAAATCACACTTATAACTTAGTTATATCTCCTATTCCCTTTTATTATACCATCACTATAGTATAGTACTACTATTATATAGTTATTTACGTACTAACTTTACTATACCTACGCTTTAGCTCTAGCTAACTATATTATCACCTAGCTCCTATAAATTATATTACCTAAATACCCTAGTAGTATACTATAGTTAGCTAAACACTATAGTAGGCGCTTACTAGGAAAGCCTATATTAGTTTAATAAGAGTTTAGTACACTCTACCTTAGAGCCTATATACTTATCTTTATATAAAAGTATAAGTGCTTATAATATATATATATTAATATATTTTTATAATTAAAGTTAGGAATATATTTTTATATAAATAAAGTTAGTACTTATAAAATAATTACTTTATATATTAACCCTATATAGTGATACCTATAGTAGGGCGATATAATATTAAAGTTAATAGCCACTCTAGTAGTTCCTCTTTAATTACCTCCTATATCTTAAACGCGGTAAAAAGAAGCCTTTCTAGGGCGAAATCTATTTATAGGATCTCTATTAGTTCTAGGTATATTTTCTAAATCTTTTCGCGGAGTAGTTTCTATGGGTTTTTTATATAGTTAATATTAAGCGAGTATAGTAGCTAAAACACTAGTATTATACCGTTCTCTAGTAAGTCCCTAAGGCTACCTCTTTATAGTTTAAGCTATATAAGCTAGTGTGTTATCTTAGATAAGAAAACGATTATATTATATAGTCATAGGTAAATACTCCTATAGGCGGTTAAGAGTTTAGCGGCTAGTAATACTACCTCTAGCTAAGTTAGGGTCGCTAGGAATAGGTACTAGACTCGTTATTCTTATACCTATAAATCTAGCTAGAAACATTTAAGACTAATATATTAGCTTTATATATAACTAAGTATCTTTTTTATTACCTTAGTTTTCTTATATAATATTATATAGTAGAGTTATTAGAGTTTAAAGAACTAGATATTCTAGTAGAATACACACCTAGTACGTAGTTATTATCTTATATATAGAAATTTAGCGCCCCTAGATAGCTATATATTATATAGTATAGCCCTATATAGGTTATAGTCTTTTTCTTATAGTTTTATTATTAAGTTTTAGCTATTAAATCGCGGTTTTATAGAGGATGCCTTAATTATTAAGATAGTGTATATATATACGCATAGAATATATTAATCCTACCTCCCTATTTAAGTTAGTATTTTTTAATAAAGGGTTTATTACTTATAATTTAGATATAACTATTTATTTATAACTAGAGATTATCTTTAGGCAACTAGTGTATAGTAAACTCTAGGCTTTATCTTAGGCTTAATATTACGTTACTACGCCGTATATGTTATTAATAAAGGCGCCTCGCGCGCTATAATACCCTTAGGTTTTATACCTATTTTATATATAGTTATAACCCTTACTCGCTTATATGCTAAATAATGTTTTTTTTATATTAATTAAGGCATTATTAGTAGAGTTATCACGGTAATAGAATATAGTGTTAATATTATAGTGTAGTGAGGTATAGGTATGGTGGAGAGACGTATAGAACGTTTATCTCCTTACTATAAGCATATATATGCTAAGATATAACTAATTTAATAGATTATCTATTCTTTATACTCTTTATAATAGGAGTATATAATCTCCTCTAATATATTAGACTAAATAATATATACTAAGTAATAATAAAAATATTATTAATAATTAAAATTCTCTTTAACCCTTACTACCCTACTATAGGTAGCTAGTCTCTTCCTAAAGCTAGATATCTATATGTCTAAATAGGCCTTAGCCTTATAGGTGGCACTATAGGTAATAGACCGAGCAGACGACCCTAATATAGGACTAGCTAAGGCCTTTTTAGCACTACCTCCTTTCCTTATTAGGGTTTTAACGGGTTCCTCCTTATTATTAGATATAATAGTAGTAGTAGGGCGCTTTTAGGCATATATAGTTATAAAGATATTATAGCCTAGTTTAGTATTAACGGCGGGAGGGTTCTCTTACTTATTAGCCTTAATAAGAGTAGCGCTTAGGAGATCCTTAGGTAGGGAGGTAAGTTTACCTAAAAATTCACTAGTATAAGGAGAGCTAGGGGAGGGGCCGGTAGTAAGTATAGTAACTATTAGGTTCTTAGCTTCTATAGTTAATATTAGTTTATAGTAAGCTATTTAGATAGCAGGCTTTAAATACACCTAAACCTACATCACTATAGGCTTCTAAATCATCTAAGGACTTATCTCTAATAATAATCATAATAGGCATAAGCGTAGAGATAGGTTTAATATTAGTACTTTATAGAGTATTTTGTATTTTCACGAATAGGCGTTTAGGGATAAGCTTTTCCTATAAGCGTTAGAAGTCCTATTATCACTTTATTAATTATAGATTAAATTAAGTGTATAGTTAATATCCTACCTCACTATAGGCTAATAGGATATATTATATTATAATGTTCTTAGGCGTAAGCTATATAAAGCTAGTACCTTATATTAATAATAAAAGTATCTCTAGGGTGAAGTTACTGTCGTTAAGCTATAGATAGACTAACCTTATACTTACCTACTCTTTTAGTATATTATAGTATACTATGCCCTTAGTAAAGTGTTTAAGGCGTTCTAGCTTCGCTATTATAGAAGCTAGGCTACTAGTAGTAATCTTTATTATAAATAGCAGGAATACTATAGGGTCTTATTATATAGTGGTTAGTATATAAAGCTTATCGTAGAATACTGCCTTTTTATTAGTATTAATCTATAATATAGCTAATAGGAAATACCTTTAGCTTCTTAACTTTTAATAGTCTATTTAAATAACTATGTATTTATAGGGGTATTATATATAGAAGGGCTACATTTTAAAGGTATCTTTCTTACTATAGCTAAAGTTAAGATATAGAAGAGTTAAGATGTGGAAGAGAGGTTCTTAAGAATATAAGTGTGTATATAAGAAGATAAATATATAAAGACCTAGGGCTTATATACTCCACAGACTAAATGTTAGTACTAGCTCACCTTAGGTGGTGATATACTAATAATAGCTAAATAATGCTCTTTTAATATAACGTTTCTTTATACTCCTTGCCTCTATACCGCACGTTACCTAAATAAAGGCAGAACGTGGCTAGCGGGGTGCGCTATAACGCACCTATTAATAAGAGCTTTATTAATGATCTTTACTTACGTATTATGTGTATAGTGGCGATTATAGTTCTAAGTAAAAGAAAGAGTTATTAATAAGAGATTCTACTCTTATCTTTAATATATTAAGATTAGAGATACACTAGCTAATAAAGAGTGGGTCTATTGCTAAGGAATCACACGGCCTACTTAAAAAAAAAACTAGCTACTCTATAGAACTAGAAGTTATATATCCTACTAAAGAAGGTAGTACTCTAGTAATCCTTTTACTTATAATAGAGAAACTATTAATAATTAATAATCTACCTTTACTAGCTTCACCTAACGCTATAATATCTCTATTAACTAGGAGTAAATATTATACTATATAATAAGTCTAACCTAGATTAGCTAGACTAGAAGCTAATAAACCTACTGCTAGAAACGTCTATAGTAAAGTAGCCTTCCTTATATTAAAGAAGCCACTAGAAGATATAATAGCACCTCTACTTTATTATTCTTTTACCCTCTTTATATTACGATATCCTAATATCCTCTTACAAGAATATTATACTTAACAAAATCTAGGAGCCTTATACTATTAAGGCTACCCTACGCGCTATATAGCCTATAGTATAAATATTATGATTATTAAAGTTTAGCGCTAGTGGCTAACGGTAGATGTGTCTCTTAACCTTTATATAACGATAGCGGGCTTAGCTACTTTAGTTAATAGCGAGGGCTTTCTTCCCGGGGTTTGCCTAGTAGAAGGGCGTAATAAGGATTAAGGACTTTACTAAAGTCGTGGTTAGGCTCTAGCTTAACATAGTATTAGCTAAGCTATCTTAAGTATTATATACATATATATAGAAAAAGATCTATTAAGTATAACCTTAAATATAACCTATATTATAGCCTAATTGCCTATATAAGTTAATTAGTAGCGCTATTTTACTTCTTACTAATATTACCTTAGGCTCTTTTTCTAGACTATTACGCCTTACCTCTTTCTTTTCCTTAATATACTAAAGAATCTTCTTTATTAGATAGATCCTTACTAGTTTAAATATATATTAATAGGTGCTTATTATACCTATAATAATACTAATATATATTATTACCCTCCTAGTCTATCTAATAACTCACTATTATTACCGCCGCCTATAGAGCCTTTATGATAACTAGAAGGCTTATATAAGCTCTTCTAGCGGAGGTCCGCCTTTAGATCTATAAAGAGTACTTATTTATAGATCTAACATATCTTATAGCTCTACCTTATACTACTCTTAATAAAATATAGGAGTATATAAGTAGCGTAGTACTTAATATTAAAGATATTTAGCTACTTAGCTAACCTAGTATAACTTAATTTCTATATCTTATTATTTTAAATATAATGTTTATTTCTTCTTATCTTTTCTATTATAAGAGAACCTTCTAACGCCTAGGATAATATAAGGAATTACGTATTAACTTACCCTAAGCTAAGCACATCTATAATTATAAATGCCTTAGGATAACTTAGTTAATACTAGTTATTATTATATAAAATATACTAGGGTTAAAGACTCTATATATAATAGGAGATATAGTATATATAGGTAGAGATTTATAAAGGGCCGTCTAGTTACTACCGCGGATACCGCTAGAGGAGGCTATAATCTATATTAGTAATAATGTATTTACCTATCTATTCTAAATTTATAATATACTAGAGCTAAAGATTCTTTATATTACTGCTAATCCTATGGATATATTTAGATACTAATAACCTATAGTTAATAACATTACTTACCTAGAAGTTTATATAACCGAGGAGATGTGTTTAAATAGTATAGTTTAGGGGACTCTGCCCCCTATTAACTAGTATATTTATTCCTTAATAGGCTAGTATCTCCCTAATTTACATTCACTCTCTCTTATAGAAACTTAGGATAACTAGTGACTTCCTCTAAGCTTATAAGGTATATAACTTAACCTTATAGATAATAAATAGCGATAGTTATATATACTAGTAAGTTAATCTTTAACTAATACTAATATATATAGCTTACTTATCCCTAGTATATACTATTTATATCTATATTTACTAGTATTATAGTCTCCCTTACTTATTTAGCGCTTACTATCTCGCTAATAACTATAATAGTGTTAGCTATAAGATGCGGTTATATAGGTATTATTACCTATCTATTATAAGTGCCTTATAGGGACTATGACTTTTATACGCACTTTACCTTTTATGTCTTTTAGAAATTCCTAAGGCTTATATAAGTTTAGATTAGTAAAGGTCTTACTAGTAGAGTATATTATTTTTACACACCTAGTATAAGTAGCGAGGACTAGTAGTTATTAAAGTACGTTATATTTAAGAGCGAGATTCCACGTTAATTATTTTACCTATTAAGGGTACTATAGTAGATTAAAAGACTATTCTAATATAATAGTGTTTCTTTATTTACTACTAACCTAGATAAAGTAAAACTTTATTATTACTTAAGGTTTAAAATTAAAAACTTATATACTATTATATTTAACGCGCTTAATATCTACTTATTAATAGATAAAGCTACTAAATACTTTTATCTACTATAAGGCTTTAGCCTTAACGCGTTTACTTATCTAGATGTTTTTTTTACTAATTTGCCTCTCTATTAAAACCTAAGCGCTTCCTTACTTTAACGAAGCTACTATATTTATTACTTATATACCTCTAGGCTATTATATATAAAGTAATATATAAGTAGCGCCTCCTTATAACTTCTTAACTATAAAAATGTAATAACTAGTCTAGGGTAATAATTATTTTAATAGGGTTTAACCCTAATATACTAGCTATAGTAAGGGCTATAACTATATTAGAATCCCTTAGGGGGTGTTTTAGTGATAGCAAAGCCGTGGCTATTAGAGCTATAAGTATAGACAAGGGATACTATAGCTAATATATATGGTGGCTATAGTATAACTAGTGCCTATTATACTAGCACTTATGTGATTAAGTAACGCTATATGTGTTACTAGGGGAGTACTTTATAAGAGGATCGCTAACTAATGACATAGAGTGGGGCCCGCTCTATACTACACACACTATGTCTCACGATATAACTAAGTAGTCCTATATGTCCTAATTTAAGTTATAACGTAGGAGTAATTTATATAAAGAGCTTAATAACTATAATTAGAATTAAGAAGGTATATACCTTATTAAAAAATTATATATATAAGGGCTAGAAAACGTCTTTATTTTATAGTTAAGTATTCCCCTTTATATCCTTAGTAAAGCTACTTATATATAAGGTAATTCTTTTATATTTACTTTATTACTAGAAAATTAAATCGTGGTTATAAGTTAACGCTAGATTATACTTACTCGTATATATATTATAGTTCACTTAATCACATGTGGTGACCCTATATTACATACCTTTTCTAGCACTTCTATTATACTATATACGCTAATTATTATAATACACCCCCTAGCTAAATTATCTCTTTAAATTAGAGATTAATTTAGCCGTTTAACTTATATATAATTTCTTTTAAGGAAAAAGTATCTTAATTTTCTTATTATTAAGAATCCTTTCTCCCTTCTTTATACTTATACTTTATACCTTATCTTTCCCTCTAAGATAAATTTACTTTATATTTATTAGCTTTTTCTTTATTAAGAAAGTAAGCTTTATATAAATACTATATTTATATTTCTATATTATAGAATCGTAACTATTAAGATCCCTTATTCCTTAATTATTATTAATTTTATAATAACTTATTCCTACGGCGTTACCGCCTCTTTAGAGGATTCCTTTAAATTCTTTAAAGAAATTAAACGATCGTATAGGCCCTAGCCTAAGGCGCCTAATAAGCTGCTGATTTCGATAGTATTTAAGCCCTATAGGGATAAATTCCCTAGATATATACCTAGCTTAGATAGTGATATCCCTAATTTATTACTATCTTAGACGCCTTCTCCTTAGACGCCTCTTCTAATAAGGACCCTAAGTCCTCCTATATTAAAAAAGCATACTAAGGCTTCTCTTACTAAGCGCTTATATATTTAGGGTGATCACTATAAGATCCTATACCTCCCTTATATATAGGCTCTTTTAAATAATCTATTATTATATAGTAATTATTTTAAATACTTTAATCCTAAGAAACTAGTTAGTATAAAAAGATATCTATACTATTATAGGGCGTAGATATATACTATAGTGCCTAAGTTTTTATATTTCCTTTTACCTAGTCTATATACTAGTAAACTTATATACTAGGTTAAGGAAATAGATAATAAAATTAATAAAAATATTATAAAAGAAGTTAAGGAGCTTAGGAAGACGTAGATAAAGGCGTAGACTAACTTTAAATATATATTAGAATTAGTGGCTAAGGGTAGATTTAATAGTTTAGTTGTTATTAGAATAGAAGAGTATACTAAATTATAAGAAAAGGCTACTTTATTAGATGCTTTCTAGTATATTTTAAGGAATTAACCCTTTTTTATATAGCTTTTATAGTCTAGCTTAATACCGTTAATAAATTTTTTAATAAAGAATTAATTTCCTTTTCTCTATAAATACTACTAATTATATCTTAAAAGTAAATAAATACTAGTAATAACAAATTCTTTATTAATCTATTAACTAGTATTTACTTAGTCTAAAGATACTTAATATTAAATAATCCTCTCTAATAATCTTATTAGGGCTATAAATATTATATATTAATATACTATAGCTTAGTATCTATTTACTGATTTTTGTTAATAGTTAAGTAAATTATCTGCTAGTTATTATAAATGACGTTATAAGGAACTTTTAGCTTAAGCTAGATCTATTTAAAGAAGCGCTTAAGAGTAATTGTTTCCTCTACTACGTGTTATAGTGACTATAATTCCGCTTCTATAGGCGAAGTAGTAATTATTAACTATCTTATTACTTTCTAGATAATAGGACTACTAGAAAGAACTATAATATGTCCCTAGCTAGACTTCCTTATGTCTAAATTATCCCTATATAAGGCGTCGCTTATAATTTGCTATACTACTGCTTTATTATTACCACTATATCTAAGAAAATAATACTATAAAAGTAATATCTATTCTTATAATAATAAGCGTGTATAAAATTAACCTAATCGTTTCTTAATAGAGCTTAACTTACTTTACTATTCTTTATCTAGTATTCCTTCTTAATTAAGACGCTAGTAATGGTTTTTATATATAATTAGTCTTTATACTACTAAATTTAATTATAATCTTCTTAGTATATAACTTATAGGAAAGAAGACCTTATCCCTTATACTTATCTTAAGTTCTTTAAACTCTAGGGTACTATTTAACCTTACCTATATTATATATTTCATATTTACGTAATAATCTATAGATAATTTTCTCCTTTCTAGCCTTAGCTTACTTATCCTTTACGCTAAGAATTACGATATTATTAAATAAGAATAATATATATACCTCTCTCTCCTTTAAGTAGAATAGGCATAGTTCTTCTAGATAATAGATTAATTTAAGGTCTAAAAACGTCTTTATAAGCTTAGGGTACTATAGAAGAGGTAAATCTCTTACTCTATAGAGGGCTTGGTTTGATTTTACCGTATGCGTTAAGTGTAATAGGTGTCCTAGAGGTAATTAGTAGATAATTTCTTCTACTAATTCCCCTTATTTTATATTTAAAAAGGCATTCTTAATATTAACTTAATGTGAATTAAGGCTATATTTTACTATTAGGGCTATACTAATTTAGAATATCCTAGTGGCGAGAGTAGTAATATATATACTATCCTCTTCTATCTTTTAGTGGTTATCTTCTCTAACTATAATTTAGGCTTTATATTTAACTATTATCCCTTAAGAGTTAAATTCACGTATAAACTCCTATTTAAGCGGTATCGCGTATCTTATTTTAGCTAATTAACGCTTAATAGTCTAAGTTTTTATTACCTCTAACTTATAAAGTTCTTATATAGTGGTCTTTAGGAAATCTTCCTCTATTAGGTGCCCTTTAGGTTCTTTCTAATTCCTTAGAGGGGGTACTAGATTATTTATATATAGTCTTTAATAGTTAGGTTTTTTAGGATCCTATTCTTATATAGGACTAGAAGTATTATCTTAAAAACTATATATTATTACTAAAAATAGTGTCTTTAATTCTTCTAGTTTAAAATCCTACTAAG
>JAEIJG010001463.1:0-10590 GCA_037289395.1 Beauveria scarabaeidicola
TTAAATACCTAGCTTATAGAAATTAAAACTATATAAAAGAATACTTATAAGAGATATAATAGTATAAATTATTATATATAATTAGGTAGAATTTTAATAACCGTAGAGGGCTAAATAATACTATAAGATCATAAGTAATATAACCTTAAGAAGGCATATAGGAAGGTAGCCTATACTAATATAAAGTAGAAAATATAAGAAGAAGTATATTATAAAGAGATTAAATATTATAATAGGGAATTATAATATATTATTACTACTCTTAAGGATTATTAATTTTATTATAACTTTTTTATAAAATTAATTATTTTATTTTAAAGTTAGTACCTTTAATAGAGGTAGCTATAAGTGTATAGTAGCTACTACTATATATAGTACCTAATAGTAAATATAGTAGTATATATAGATAATTTTTTTTAGAGTATTACTATTTATATAGTATTATATATACTACCTATTACCCTAGTTTTACCCACACTAGTACTATATCTTTATTTTAGTGTATATATATATAAAAAGTAATATACCTAAAAAGGATTACTAAATTTTAATATTATTATCTATATTAACCTATAATTATTATTCTTACCTCCTTTCCCCCTAAATAATATCACTAAAGGTTATAATTAGCCTTAATTCCTCTACTATTATTACTAGTATTATATTATTAGCCTAGAAGAACCCTTTATTTAGCTAGTTATATATATATTAGTAAAAATATATTTTTTAAGTAAATTAGTGAGTATTAAGAGCCTCTATAAGAGGCGGCGGTAGTGGTAGTAGCGAGTATATATTATAGTAGGAATTAGCGTAGAAGAATTATTAATCTAGCTCTAATATATATATAATTATTAAAAATAGTAAAAATATGTTTTTTAAGTAAATTAGCTTATATTAAGAGCTTTAATTAATAGCGGTGGTAGTAGTAGTATAGGGAAGGTGGTATTAGTAGTAGTATTAGTAATAGTAGTAGCTAAAAAAAATTAAATATTATATTATTTTAAAAGATACTTCTAATTTCTATATAATTTACTTATAAACTTAAGTACCTCTAAAAATATATTTATAATATATATATAATGCTATATAAATAATAAAATAGTATTATATAAATAGTAATACTCTTTTTTTATTATTAGTAAATTATTAATAGTTTAAGGGTTAGGGAAAGTTAGTAACTTACTTATTTAGGCGATTTACTTATTAACTATATTAAGCTATATAGAGATTTTACTATTATAAAATAAAGTAGTAGCTTAAGCCACTAATTATATAAAGGCCGTAGGTAACCACTAGTTATACCTTAGAAGAGCTATTTACCTTATATTATATATAAGCTATAGAGGTTATATTAATTAATCTAGACCACCCCTAATACACCCTCTTCTAATACTAATAATATAGTGTATTTACACTTTAAGATATTATAGTATAAATAGTACTTAGTAAGAGACTTATAGAAGAGGAAAGAAAGCCTAGGGGAAAGTAAATAACCTAAGATGATAAAGATAATAAAGACTATAAAAACTATATACTTTATATTAAAGAAAATACCTTAAGAGCCTCTTAAAACACTACTAAAACCTACTACTACTATCTATATCCCTCTTAATACTCTTACTATAATATAGGGGGATAACTATAGCTAAACCACACTAGTGAGTGAGGGTTACGGTTAGCTAAAAAACGGAATTTATAGTCGTCTATATATAGATAGATTCCTAGCTATTAAAGTCGTCTATATATAGACGGATTTCTAGCTACTAAAGTCATCTATATATAGACGACCTACACACCTAGATTCCTAGCTATTAAAGTCATCTATATATAGATGACCTATATACCTAGATTCCTAGCTATTAAAGTTATCTATATATAGACAACCTACGCACCTAGATTCCTAGCTACTAAAGCTATCCACATGTGAATAGATTTCTAGTAGCTAAAGTCATCCACATATAGACGACCTACACACCTAGATTCCTAGCTATTAAAGTTATCCACATGTAGATAACCTACGCGATTCCTAGCTACTAAAGTTATCCACATATAGACAGATTTCTAGCAGCTAAAGTCATCTACATATGGACGACCTACGCACCTAGATTCCTAGCTATTAAAGTCATCTATATATAGACAACCTATATACCTAGATTCCTAGCTATTAAAGTCGTCTACATGTGGACAACCTGCGCGATTCCTGGCTATTAAAGTCGTCCACATGTAGACGACCTATGCACCTAGATCCCTAGCCGTTAAAGTCGTCTATATATAGACGACCTACACACCTAGATTCCTAGCCGTTAAAGTCATCTATATATAGACGAACTATATACCTAGATTCCTAGCTATTAAAGTCGTCTATATATAGACGACCTATACACCTAGATTCCTAGCTATTAAAGTCATCTATATGTGGATAACCTACGTACTTAGATTCCTAGCTACTAAAGCTATCTATATATAGACGGATTTCTAGTAGCTAAAGTTATCTATATATAGACAACCTACGTGATTCCTAGCTACTAAAGTTATCTATATATAAACGGATTTCTAGTAGCTAAAGTCATCTATATATAGATAACCTACCTAATTCCTAGCTACTAAAGTCATCTATATATAGATAACCTACACACCTAGATTCCTAGCTACTAAAGCTATTTATATATAAACGGATTTCTAATAGCTAAAGTTATCTATATATAGATAACCTACGTGATTCCTAGCTACTAAAGTCATCCACATGTAGATAGATTTCTAGTAGCTAAAGTCGTCTATATATAGATAACCTATATAATTCCTAGTTACTAAAGTTATCTATATATAGATAGATTTCTAGTAGCTAAAGTCGTTTATATATAAATAACCTACGTGATTCCTAGCTACTAAAGTTATCTATATATAGATAACCTATACACCTAGATTCCTAGCTACTAAAGCTATTTATATATAGACGGATTTCTAGTAGCTAAAGTTATCTATATATAGATAACCTATGTGATTCCTAGCTACTAAAGTCGTCTATATATAGATAGATTTCTAGTAGCTAAAGTTATCTATATATAGATAACCTACGTGATTCCTAGCTACTAAAGTTATCTATATATAGACGGATTTCTAGTAGCTAAAGTCATCTATATATAGATAACCTACGTGATTCCTAGCTACTAGATTCTTAGCTACTAGGTTCCTAGCGGCTAGATTCCCTAGCTACTAAAGTTATCCACATATTAATAACTTACACACGTAGATTCCTAGTCGCTAGAGTCCTAGCTACTAGGTTCTTAGCGGCTAGATTCCCTAGCTACTAAAGTCATCTATATATTAATAACCTACACACATAGATTCCTAGTCACTAGAGTCCTAGCTACTAGGTTCTTAGTAGCTAGATTCCCTAGCTACTAAAGTTATCTATATATTAATAACCTATATATTATAGAATTATAACTAATAAAGTTATAAATTAATAGATATTATTTTATATAATATTTTATTATAGAACTTTATAATACTAGAATTATATAATATAACGCTAAAAAGTATTATCTATATATATTATAATAAATAGGTTATTTATAGCCTAAGATAAGATAATAATTTAGTAAGGCGTCTAGTATAATAGAATAAAATTAATATATATTATATTAAATACTAAAGTAAAAGATATAGAAAATATAGGATTTAATTAATAAGGTAAATATATAAAATATACCTATAGATATATCTCCTAAATAAAAGTAAAATAATAATAGTAAATATTAGTATAGATATAGATAAAGATTTATAATATATATCTTAGTTAGTATAATTAGTCTACTTTTAATAAATAATAGTCTATATTAACTATCTTACTAGAGGTATTAATAAGGCTTTATAGCGCTTACTAACTATAAATATAAGGTTAATATAGATAAAGAAAGACACTAATAAGCTTAGTGTTAATTATAAGACTAGCTCCTATATAAGAGGGATAGTCCTATAATATTACTATTATATATATATATCTATATATATAGTAGATATAGACTAGGACGCTAATAAGCTTAGTATTAATTATAAGACTAGCTCCTATATAAGAGGGATAGTCCTATAATATTACTATTATATATATATATCTATATATATAGTAGATATAGACTAGAACACTAATAAGCTTAGTATTAATTATAAGACTAGCTCCTATATAAAAGAGATAGTCTTATAATATTATTATTATATACACATATCTATATATATAGTAGACTATAGATATAGACTAGGATACTAATAAGCTTAGCGTTAATTATAAAACTAGCTCTTATATAAGAGGGATAGTCTTATAATATCACTATTATATATATATATCTATATATATAGTAGATATAGACTAGAACACTAATAAGCTTAGTGTTAATTATAAGACTAGCTTTTATATAAGAGGGATAGTTATATAAGAGAGATAGTCCTATATTATCGCTATTATATATATATGTCTATATATATAATAACTATATTATTAATAACACCTTATAGACCTTACTACCTAGAAGTATAAGGTAGACGTAGACTAGGACGCTATAAGCTTAGTGTTAATTATAAGACTAGCTCTTATATAAGAGAGATAGTTCTATAATATTACTATCGCGTATATATATCTATATATATAATAACTAGATTATTAATAATACCTTATAGACCCTACTACCTAGAAGTATAAAGTAGACGTAGACTAGGAAGCTATAAGCTTAGCGTTAATAATAAGACTAGCTCTTATATATAAGAGTAATAGTATTATAATATCGCTATTATAGACTTATATTTTATATTAGTAATAACTACCTTAGATACTTAACACTAGTAATAATATATCTAGTTATATTATTACTAATAATTATATACTATATATTAGTAGACCCTAATAGTAGCTCTTTACCTAGGAAGCCCTGTCTTAGAAGTGGTGGCGTAGAGCTTAAGCGGCTAACTTATATTAACCCCTTAATATACCTTATGATTTAGTAACCTAAGACTATTATAGGCCTAGTACACATCCTACTTAGCCTATATAAGGAATATTACTATAAGTGTCCTTTAGCTTATATAAGTAGGAGGGGCGGTCCTATAAGAATATATTATATCTATTATAACTAACTTACTAGTTATAATAGTATAGATCTTATACGCTTTATATAATATATATATAAACTTAGTATAGTTAGTAACTATAGCCTTAGCTAAAGTAATATAATTATAGTAGATACTTATACTAGAGGTATTAATAAGGTATTCTTTAGCTCTTATATAAGGGAGGGGTAGTTATATAATATTATTATTCTAGCTATACTATCCTACCTAGATATTTAAGTTCTTTATAAATATAAATAATTAGGTTAGAAGCTTAATACTTTAGTATTAGTTAATATTAAACCCTATTATATAATCTATTAGTAAACGCTAATTATAATAAATATATTATTCTTAGTATATACTATTAATATTAACTAATATACTTACTCTTATAGCTATAGAGAAGCTTATATTAACTTATAATTTAATAACACTAGCCTATATCCTTCTTAACCTAGATAAGGAATACTATTACTAGTATTACTTAGGTCTTATATATAAGGGCGATAGTATTATAGCGCTACTATTATAGATATATATTTTATATATATAATAACTATATTCCTAGAGGTATTAATAACACTTTATATAGCCTACTACCTATAAGTATAAGGTTAATATAGATAAGGATATTAATAAGCTTAGTATTAATATTAAGTTTAGCTCCTATATATTATAAATATATACTTTTTATTTATAATAACCACCTTAGACACTTAATACTAGTAATAATATATCTAGTTATATTATTACTAATAATTATATACTATATATTAGTAGATACTAATAGTAGCTCTTTATCTAGGAAGCCTTACCCTAGAAGTAGTAGTATAGAGCTTAGGCGGCTAACCTTTAATAATACCTCACTTAATACCCCTTATAATTTAATACTAAGCCTAATATACGCCCTACTTAACCTAGATAAAGAATACTATTACTAGTATTATCTAGCTCCTATATATAGGCTATAGTCTTATTATACTACTATTATAGTAGTTTACGTCTATAATACCTATAACTATAGCTAAACCACACTAGTAAGTGAGGGTTATAGTTAGCTAAAAAACAGAATTTATAGTTGTCTATATATAGACAGATTCCTAGCTATTAAAGTCATCTACATATAGATAGATTTCTAGCTACTAAAGTCATCTATATATAGACAACCTATACACCTAGATTCCTAGCTACTAAAGTCATCTATATATAGATAGATTTCTAGTAGCTAAAGTTATCTATATTTAGATAACCTACATACCTAGATTCCTAGCTATTAAAGTTATCTATATATAGACGACCTATACACCTAGATTCCTAGCTATTAAAGTTATCTACATATAGATAATATATACACCTAGATTCCTAGCTATTAAAGTTATCTATATATAGATAACCTATACACCTAGATTCCTAGCTATTAAAGTCATCTATATATAGACGACCTATATACCTAGATTCCTAGCTATTAAAATCATCTACATATAGACGACCTATACACCTAGATTCCTAGCTACTAAAGTTATCTATATATAGATAGATTTCTAGTAGCTAAAGTCATCTATATATAAATAACCTATATACCTAGATTCCTAGCTATTAAAGTCATCTATATATAGCCGACCTATACACCTAGATTCCTAGCTATTAAAGTCATCCACATATAGATAACCTATATACCTAGATTCCTAGCTATTAAAGTCATCTATATATAGACGACCTACGTACCTAGATTCCTAGCTATTAAAGTCATCTATATATAGACGACCTACACACCTAGATTCCTAGCTATTAAAGTCATCTATATATAGAAGACCTACGCACCTAGATTCCTAACTACTAAAGCCATCTATATATAGATAGATTCCTAGCTACTAAAGTCATCCACATATAGATAGATTTCTAGTAGCTAAAGTTATCTATATATAGACAACCTATATACCTAGATTCCTAGCTATTAAAGTCGTCTATATATAGATAACCTATATACCTAGATTCCTAGCTATTAAAGTTATCCACATATAAACGACCTATACACCTAGATTCCTAGCTATTAAAGTCATCTACATATAGAAGACTTATATACCTAGATTCCTAGCTACTAAAGCTATCTATATATAGATAGATTCCTAGCTACTAAAGTCATCCACATATAGACGGATTTCTAGTAGCTAAAGTCATCTATATATAGATAACCTATATACCTAGATTCCTAGCTATTAAAGTCATCTATATATAGACGACCTATACACCTAGATTCCTAGCTATTAAAGTCGTCCACATATAGACGACCTACGTACCTAGATTCCTAGCTATTAAAGTCATCTATATATAAAAGACTTATATACCTAGATTCCTAGCTACTAAAGCTATCTATATATAGATAGATTCCTAGCTACTAAAGTCATCTACATATAGACAGATTTCTAGCAGCTAAAGTCATCTATATATAGACGACCTATATACCTATATTCCTAGCTATTAAAGTCATCTATATATAGATAACCTATATACCTAGATTCCTAGCTATTAAAGGCATCTATATATAGACGGATTTCTAGTAGCTAAAGTTATCTATATATAAATAACCTATATACCTAGATTCCTAGCTACTAAAGTTATCTATATATAGATAACCTACGTACCTAGATTCCTAGCTATTAAAGTTATCTATATATAGATAATATATACACCTAAATTCCTAGCTATTAAAGTCATCTATATATAGACGACCTATATACCTAGATTCCTAGCTATTAAAGTCGTTTACATATAGACAACCTATATACCTAGATTCCTAGCTATTAAAGTCATCTATATATAGACGACCTATATACCTAGATTCCTAGCTATTAAAGTTATCTATATATAGATAGATTTCTAGTAGCTAAAGTCATCTATATATAGACGACTTACACACCTAAATTCCTAGCTACTAAAGTCGTCTATATATAGATAACCTATACACCTAGATTCCTAGCTATTAAAGTTATCTATATATAGATAATATATACACCTAGATTCCTAGCTATTAAAGTCATCTATATATAAACAACCTATACACCTAGATTCCTAGCTATTAAAATCATCTATATATAGATAACCTATATACCTAGATTCCTAGCTATTAAAGTCATCTATATATAAATAACCTACGCACCTAAATTCCTAGCTATTAAAGTTATTTATATATAGATAACCTATATACCTAGATTCCTAGCTACTAAAGTCATCTATATATAGACAGATTTCTAGCAGCTAAAGTCATCTATATATAGATAACCTATATACCTAAATTCCTAGCTATTAAAGTTATCTATATATAAATAACCTATATACCTAGATTCCTAGCTACTAAAGTTATCTATATATAGATAGATTTCTAGTAGCTAAAGTCATCTATATATAGATAACCTATACACCTAGATTCCTAGCTATTAAAGTCATCTATATATAAATAACCTATACACCTAGATTCCTAGCTACTAAAGTCATCTACATATAGATAGATTTCTAGTAGCTAAAGTTATCTATATATAAATAACCTACGCACCTAGATTCCTAGCTATTAAAGTCATCTACATATAGATAACCTATACACCTAGATTCCTAACTACTAAAGTCATCTATATATAGATAGATTTCTATATAGACAACCTATATACCTAGATTCCTAGCTATTAAAGTCATCTATATATAGATAACCTACACACCTAGATTCCTAGCTATTAAAGTTATCCACATATAGACGACCTATATACCTAGATTCCTAGCTACTAAAGTCATCTATATATAGACAGATTTCTAGTAGCTAAAGTCATCTATATATAAATAACCTACACACCTAGATTCCTAGCTATTAAAGTCATCTATATATAGATAACCTATACACCTAGATTCCTAGCTACTAAAGTTATCTATATATAAATAGATTTCTAGTAACTAAAGTTATCTATATATAGACGACCTACACACCTAGATTCCTAGCTACTAAAGTCATCTATATATAGATAACCTATGTGATTCCTAGCTACTAGATTCCTAGCTACTAGGTTCCTAACGGCTAGATTCCTAGTTACTAATATCGTCTATATATTAATAACCTAAGTATATAGATTTCTAGTCACTAGAGTCCTAGCTACTAGGTTCTTAGCGGCTAGATTCCCTAGCTATTAAAGTCATCTATATATTAATAACCTACGTATATAAATTCCTAGTTACTAGAGTCCTAGCTACTAGGTTCTTAGCGGCTAGATTCCCTAGCTACTAAAGTCATCTACATATTAATAACCTATATATATAGATTCCTAATTACTAGAGTCCTAGCTACTAGGTTCCTAGTGGCTAGATTCTCTAGTTACTAAAGTTATCTATATATTAATAACCTATATATTATAGAATTATAACTACTAAAGTTATAAATTAATAAATACTACTTTATATAATATTTTACTATAGAACTTTATAATACTAGAATTCTATAATATAATACTAAAAAGTATTATTTATATATATTATAATAAATAAGTTATTTATAGCTTAAGGTAAGATAATAGTTTAATAAGGCGTTTAATATAATAGAATAAAATTAATATATATTATATTAAATACTAAAGTAGAGGGTATAAAAGATATAAGATTTAACTAATAAGGTAAATATATAAAATACACCTATAAATATATCTCCTAAATAAAAGTAAAATAATAATAGTAAATATTAGTATAGATATAAATAAAGATTTATAATATATATCCTATTTAGTATAATTAGTTTACTTTTAATAAATAATAGTCTATACTAACTATCTTACTAGAGGTATTAATAAGGCTTTATAATACTTACTAACTATAAGTATAAAGTTAATATAGATAAGGAAGGATACTAATAAGCTTAATATTAATTATAAGACTAGCTCTTATATAAGAGGGATAGTCTTATAATATTACTATTATATATATATATCTATATATAAGGTTACTAGTTAAGAGGGACTATAGTTATAAGATAATCCTAATATATAATAATAATAATAATATTACTATTACCTTATCTTTACTAACTTATTAGTAGCTTACCTCTATATATATACTTCCTTATATATAATATATAGCCTAGCTTCTCTTACCTATATATTCCTTTATATATAGCTCTCCTTAGGCTATAACCCTAATACTATATATATAGTAAATATAGATAAGGACACTAATAAGCTTAGTGTTAATTATAAGACTAGCTCTTATATAAAAGGGATAATCCTATAATATTATTATTATATATATATATCTATATATATAATAACTATATTATTAATAACACCTTATAGACCTTACTACCTAGAAGTATAAGGTAGATATAGACTAGGACGCTAATAAGCTTAGTATTAATTATAAGACTAGCTCCTATATAAGAGAGATAGTCCTATAATATTACTATTATATATATATATCTATATATATAATAACTATATTATTAATAATACCTTATAGACC
>JAEIJG010001464.1:0-10585 GCA_037289395.1 Beauveria scarabaeidicola
TCGCTCGCCCAGGCTCCAGCGTCTTCCGTTCTGGTCACGTACTCGGATTTTTTTCCTAGGCCGCGAGTTAGGGCCTGTTGTGTGGTCACCCCGCAGGGCTGCCTCCGGCTGGATTCGAACCAGCGACCCCCCCCCCGAAAAGGGGCCTTCCATAGCTCATGACCAGTGAGCCACGGAGGCCAGGCTCTAGCATTAACGTTCTGGTGGACGGAAGTGACTGGTGGTAGCTTATTATTGACAAGCCTCTGTTTGAGACAACGGTTAGTAGTCAACAGGATCGCTTTGCTATCCTTCACTCGTACTGGACTAGGTGTAGATAGAAGTGGTGAATAAATGGTTGATTCTTGCTGTTGGATTAACAGGGGTTTGTGGTTTGTTCTGGTTAATTGACAATTGATTCTGATACTGTTGATAAATTGATAATGCATCCATGACCAAATTGCTGTAGCCTTTGTAACTGAAAAGAATGTGGGGTAGATTGACCAATCAGATGCCAGGATTCGGGGCTCCGCTCCCGTCGCCCGAAGTGCACCCGTGTTGCCTGAGGCATCAGCACCAGCACCTAATTGGTTGGCGGAGTCATTCTTGACGGCGCTAAGTTGTTGCTGCTGGTAACCTTATCACATGAGGGGTCACTGCTATTGGGACCACAAAGGGCACATAGGTAGGATAAGAGGGATGTAATTGATTTTGAGGTTCTGTCTGCTGTGCATATATGTGGTAGATACATATTGTGGTTGACGGGGATCATTCCTCTAGCTTCCGTTGTGCCTCAGGCAGTCCGGCTACACCTCGGGCAACCGGAGTGAAGCCTTGGCACCCTGACTGCTGATTGGTCCAATTCTCCCCACCTTCCTTTCAAGTTATACAGTGTGTGGCAACATGCATTGTAGCCATGATCATCAACCAAGCTCACATCCATTTTAACGAAAATGAAAGCCCATCAAATACCTCGATGGGCGAGCAACAGGTACATTCCATTTTTTATTTTTATTTTTTTCTCCCAAATTTAAAAAAAAAAAAAAAACATTCCGTCTTGCGCAAAAGGCCACTGCGGAATTATGTTTCACCGCTCGCCTCCCGCCTTCCGCCGGCCCGCTAAAACTTTTTCCACACCACAGAAAAACAAATCTCTTGACCCTCGTTTGTTGACAAACCTCCTCCCCCTTCCTCCCACCAATACCACACCCGCCATCTAGAAACAAATTTCTTTGCTCTTTGCCTTCCGCCGCGTTTCGAGGGCACAACATGGCCTCGGCAGTCCCATCAGCAGTCGAGTTTCCCCCTCCTGCTGCTGCTGCACCACTGCTGAAGCTTTGTCATTGACGACGCAGGGTTTATTACCCGCTTGTAGTCGCACGACTGGAATCGATTGGGCGAGGGCATACGCTTGAACGCTGGCGACTTTCCAAAGGTGTGTGTGTGAGCAAGGAAAGGGTTGGGTGATCTTGTAGACGCTGCGCCTGTTGGCGACGAGTGAGGTATGACGTGACCATGTCTGTGATGTGTTCTGTACGGCATTAGTGTGTACAGCAGTGGGCTTCTTACTCGGTGCTCCAATTGCTGAAGGAATTCTTCATCGTGCCAAGATCAAATACCCTAGCATTACCAAACACCTGAGGTCTTCAATCCCAAAGACAATGGTGCATGCAGCTAGGGAGACATCTATTATCAAGTGAACGTTTTCATTGCAAGTATATTGTATATTAAGTCACTTAATTCAGAAAAACCAGTTTTCATTCTTTACTACATCATTTTTTTTTTTTTTGTGTTTTTGGCAACTCCCACTCCACACACGCTTAAGCCTGGTAAGTAGTGGCAGAGACATTGCCACCACGACCAGTCCAGTTGACGTGAATGTTCTTGCCAACCTCGTACTTGGCACTGGCGTACTCGGGCTTGATGTGGAAGGTATGGGCACCAAAGTAATCGCGCTGAGCCTGGAGCAGGTTGGCGGGCAGGTCCTTGGTGCGGTAGCCGTCGAACCACGACAGGGCGGTAGAGAAGGCAGGGGTGGGGATACCAAGCTGGGCAGCCTTGGCAACGACGTCTCTCCAGCCGGGCTGGGCCTTGTGGATGGCCTTGTTGAAGAAGTCGTCAAAGAGGAGGTTGGCAAGGTCCTTGTCCTTGCGGTACGCGGCGGTGATGTCCTTGAGGAAGACGGAGCGGATGATGCAGCCGCCACGCCACATGAGGGCAATGGAGGGCTCGTTCAGCTTCCAGCCGTACTCTTTGGCAGCCTGGTATTTGTTAGCTTGAGTCGAGAACTGAATGAGTAGCACGTACCTCCTGCATGAGCATGAAGCCCTGGGCGTACGAGATGATCTTGGAGGCATAAAGAGCCTGCTCGAGGTCCTCGAGGAACTGCTCCTTGTTGCCCTCAAACTTGCCGCTGCCGCGGGCAACGTACTGGAGCTTGGTAGAGGCAACTCCACGCTCGTCCTTGATGCTAGACAGGCAGCGGGCAAGGACAGCCTCAGCAATGAGGGTGACGGGCATGCCGAGGTCGAGAGCGTTGACGGAAGTCCACTTGCCGGTACCCTTCTGGCCAGCCTTGTCGAGAATCTTCTCGACAAGAGCAGTGCCGTCATCATCGTTGAAGTACATGATGTCGCGGGTAATCTCGATGAGGAAAGAGTCGAGAACACCCTTGTTCCACTTAGCAAGGACGTCACCAATCTCCTTGTTGGAGAGACCGATGGCACGCTTCATGATATCGTAGGCCTGAGGTCGTTAGCCGCAAATTTCATTGGGGTTCGAGAGGGAGCGTACCTCGCAGATGAGTTGCATGTCACCGTACTCAATACCGTTGTGAACCATCTTGACGTAGTGGCCAGCACCCTCGTCACCGACCCACTCGCAGCAGGCCTCGCCGTCAGACTTGGCAGCGATGCCCTGGAAAATGTCCTTGATATGAGGCCAAGCTCCCTCGTCACCACCGGGCATGATGGAGGGGCCATAACGGGCACCCTCCTCACCACCGGAGACACCGGAACCGACGAAGCGGAAGCCCTTACTGCTAAGGTACTTGGTGCGGCGGTTGGAGTCGGGGAAATGCGAGTTGCCGCCATCAATGATGATATCACCCTTCTCCAGGAGGGGGAGAAGCTTCTCAATCCAGTCGTCGATAGCCTGGCCGGCCTGGACGAGGAGCATGATGCGGCGGGGGGTCTTAAGCTTGGAGACGAACTCCTCAACGGAGCGGGCGCCGACAATGGATTTGCCCTTGGCCTCGTTTTCCAAGAAGTGATCGACCTTGGAGACGGTTCGGTTGAAGGCGCAGATGGTGAAGCCGTGATCAGCCATGTTGAGAATCAGGTTCTGTCCCCTGAGCAACAAGATCAGCAACTTGTCGGGGCAGCGCGGGGGCACCGGAATAGGCCAAAACTTACATGACAGCAAGGCCGATGAGGCCGAGATCCGCGCTTGAGTAATTGTTAGCATGTTGCACATGATGAGAGCTGTTTGGGCAAGGAGAAGCGGAGGAGGGGCTGATGCTGTGGTCGGAGCCAAGCTTGATGTTTGCGAGTCGAGCACTACCGCTCAGCAGTGAGCGGGCGATTCAAGAGGGGAAGAAGCCGCTCATGTACGGCAACACCGCGAAGCATAAGCAAGACCGCTTGATTCAACAGAGAAGCAAAAACACCAAGCAAAAACTGGCGATGTGCCCAAATGCCGAGTGCGGGAAATTGAGCGTGTCTACCAGCTGTCGGCGGGGTGGTGGGGTAGTCGAGATAAGAGCAGATAGACAGCAGGACAAGAGACGAGGGGAGACTTACACAGGACCAGACATGATGGCTGTGATGTATCGGTGTTGCGAAGGGGTATCTGGATAGAAGGAGAGCAAGATCAGGTAGCACGAGTGCAGGATCCAAGAGGACGAGTTGAAGATGAAGATGAAGAGTAGAAGAAGGAGCAGAAAGATGGGCGAGCTCGAAGTTTGTATGACCATGCTTGGTGAGGAAAAGCGGGCTCAACTAGCGATGGGGGGACCGGATTGGCGGGGCAGCAACATGAGAGAGTGGGAGTGTCATCACAATCGCTGAAGAGGAGATTTTTTCCACGCTACGGTGCACCTGCTGAGAGTATTATTAGTGATCGAGAGATTTACAGAGGCTAAAGCAGGAATGCAGTTTGCTAGGTTGGAGGTGATGAGGGGTTGTGACTTCACCATCTCGTCCCAACATTTGCTTCACCCCACCATGGACTGGCGGCAGTACGAAGTAGCAAGAATAGACACGGCGTCGACTATTGGTTCTTGCAAATTTGCGCCTCATACAGTTTGAGACATTATTCTTACATGGCCTAGATGTGCTCGAAAGCTCGTGTCAGATGCGCCGCGATGCTGCCGTCAGACGCAACGCATCATCCAGGGCTTGGCTTGCCCAACTAACTCCGGGGAGGGGCCCACGCACCGGCAGCGGCGGAGAGGCAGAGGTGTGGCCGGCGGCTCTGTAGCGGCTTGCAGCCCCCTTGGCGGCGCTGTGGCGACCTTCGGTGGCAACGATTTTGGCTGTGGAATCCCCAACCCAATAGGTCCGGCACGGCCGGTCGGCCAAACAAGCTGCCTTGCTTCACGACGAAAGCAGGATACGCGCTGCTAATAAGGCGCACAAAATTGGCAAAGTCTGTAATGGCAGCTGCAAATTGCTCATGTCAGTATTATCAAGCGTCAGAGCTGTTCTTGTGCCATGTTCCACACGGCAGCGGCGGTCCAGATAGATACCATGGTTTATCACTACCGGCTTAATAAAAGTGCCTCAGCAGCCATAAAAAGTTTGTCAGCAGGGGAAGCTTTATGACGAATGCGGATGTTAGGGCAGCGTCTCATGTTGCTTGGCTGATACTCGTCACACGTTGTGTTGATCTACCGATTGGTTCTTCGAGGGTCTTTGAAGCTTTCGATTATTTGCGTATTTTACTTGATTGTTCCTCTACATCGTTTTCTGGGTTTCTTTTCGTTTTTTTTCCCTTCTCATAAAGCTCGTACAATCCATCTACCCCTTGCTTCGAGGCATTGAGCGCCAACATCTTATGACCATCTATACCGCCAGCATTATTTCGATATTCGAAAATTATCTGCTTGTCATTTCCGCACCAATTTAATCTCCCTTTTTTTGCGATACGAATGGCAGCCGAGCGCCGAAAGATCTCAACTGTGGCAACAGCTGCTCGTATTGTGGCGCCAAGCACAAAGTGTCAACCGTGCCACACTCTTACCTGTAGGCTGTAGGCTGTTGGCCTCCCCCTTCAGTGGCAGTCTAAATCGGGTGTGGCGCATGAGGGTCCTGAGTCCCTCCTCGTACAGAGCCTTGTGCGGCCTGCCACAACCAATGCCGCCCGCTCTGGAACCGCCTGCGTCTACCGAAAACGGTGCTAAAACTTTCAAAAACCCACCGCCTGTGACGTAGTTTTTTTTTCGGCTCGACTTTGCACCAAAATTATCTGCCTGTAGCGCTCAGGGTCCTCTTTTTCCTTCGTTGCCGTGGGGTCCACGTTTCTCCTCCTCCATTAGTGTCGAGTACCAGTAAACGGCGGTGCAATCAACAAAGAAAGCTTTTTGATTGCCTCATCAAGGGTCTGTATACAACGTGCTTCTAGTGAGTCCCACCTCCCTCCCAATACCTGGTTGATTTGCGGGTGTTATTTGCTGATTATGTTGCCTGCCGTCCTGCAGCTTCATATACTGTACCCCTCCGAAACCCCGCGCCAGCTGTTCGTGTCTGTCCCGCTCTCCAGCTTTCCCATCAATCTCGACTCCAGCATCTACTTGTGCCGCAAAAGCGCCAGTCGCAATCATGGATGCAAAAGTGCTTGCAGCTTCTGCAAAATATCCCATCAATGCTGGCCATGTCTACAAGTATGGCACGGCTGGCTTTCGCATGAAGGCTGACCTGCTCCCCAGCGTCAGCTTTCGTGTCGGTCTGCTTGCTGGCCTGCGTAGTCGCAAGCTAAACAGCCAGGCCATTGGTGTCATGATTACGGCTAGTCATAATCCAGCTCCCGATAACGGCGTCAAGATTGTCGACCCCATGGGCGAAATGCTCGAGCAAGAGTGGGAAGCCTATGCCACCAAGCTTGTCAACTGCGCCACCGACCAGGAGCTTCTCAACACCTACAAGGCCCTCGCCACACAGCTCAAGATTGACCTCGAAGCTCCCGGTCGTGTCATTTACGGCAGAGACACTCGTCCCTCTGGGCACGGTCTCGTTGTTGCCCTGGCCGACGCTCTCGACGCTACCGGCACAGAGCACACCGACTTCAAGATCCTCACCACCCCACAGCTGCACTACCTGGTCCGCTGCATCAACACCGAGGGTACACCCAAATCTTATGGCAAGGTCAGCGAGGCTGGCTATTACGAGAAGCTCTCTAAAGCCTTTGTCCGTGCTCTGCGTGGACGCAAAATCCAAGGCCAGCTCATTGTCGACTGCGCCAACGGCGTTGGTGGCCCCAAGTTTGCCGAGCTTCTCAAGGCCATTCCCAAGGATGCCACTGGATTCAACGTCAAGATTGTCAATGACGACGTGCTTCGACCCGAAGTACTGAACCTCGACGTGAGTATTTGTTGAACTGCCGGCTTCTTCACAGTTGATGCTAATTGTCTAGTGTGGCGCCGACTTTGTCAAGACAAGACAGCGCAACCCTCCCAACCCCAAGCCCGTTCCCGGCGCCCGATGCTGCTCTTTTGACGGTGATGCGGACCGTCTCATCTACTACTGGATCGATCCCGACACCGGTTTCTTCATGCTCGATGGCGATCGCATTTCTTCGCTCTGTGCTTCCTTTATTGGCGAGCTTGTCCGCTCCGCCGGCCTCGCAGACGATCTTCGCATCGGTGTTATCCAGACGGCGTACGCCAACGGCGCTAGCACCAAGTACATTGAGAAGCTGCTGCAGCTTCCCGTCGTATTTACGCCGACTGGTGTCAAGCACCTGCATCACGCCGCTTGTCAGTACGATATTGGCGTCTATTTCGAGGCTAACGGTCATGGGACCGTCGTCTTCTCGCAGGAGGCCTTGCGTCTGTTTGGAGCCAAGGAGCCCCAGTCGCCTGCTCAGAAGGATGCCCTCGAAACTCTTGCTGCCATTGGTGACCTGATTAACCAGACTGTTGGCGATGCCATTTCCGACATGCTCATGGTTGAAGTTGTCCTCGCCCACAAGGGCTGGACTCTGAAGGACTGGGCCACTACGTATACGGACCTCCCCAACCGCTTGGTCCGTGTCGAGGTCGCAAACAAGGATGCCTTTGAGGCTACGGATGCTGAGCGTCGCTTGGCCAAACCGGATGGAGCACAGGACGCCATCGACGAGTGCGTTAGGAAATACACGTCGGCGCGCTCCTTTGCTCGAGCCAGTGGTACCGAAAATGCTTGTCGCGTCTACGCAGAGGCTGCCTCGCGTGCCGAGGCGGATGAGCTGGCCAACAAGGTTGCGCAGATTGTCAAGCAGTTTGGCTCTTAGGAAATGGTGGCTCTTGACGAGACTGGAATGGACATGATGAGCATGAAGCAAAGCATGGTAGCTTTTTCCTTGGTGCCAGTATGATTGCACTCAAAAGGGGGACGAAAAAGACTGGACAAAATATTTATGAGCCGGGCGAATTATTTATATTGATGTTTTCTTTCTTGAGAATTGATAGCGCTTCATGATGACGGGTAGAAAAGAAAATTGAATGCTATTCAAAGCACAACCACAGTGCTCAATGTTATACTTGCCAACTAGCCAGATGACGATTTCGCAAACATGCCTCATGTTGCCTACTCTAGGGTATATCTGTTGCCGGGTTTGGCTGCATAGGGCGGAAGAGCAAAATACATACACACACAAGACGGAAATCACGGGCAGTCTGGCATTCGCACGTAGGGTCGAAGAGAAACGAGATTGCGATTGTTAGAGTACCATTCTTTGCTTTTTACGGTGGTCCTTTTTCGTCGTACGAGATTTCCACGTCCCAGCACGTGAAGCCTGACCCGCGCGGAAAGGGATGCGCGAGCAGATCGAGAAGCGAAATGTCTCATCGCGCAAAGGGTAAACGCCACCTCCAGAAGAAGAAAAGAAAAAGAAAAGAAAAAAAGTAGGAACTTAATCCGCTTATCACTGTGTTACCTGAGAGTTTGAATACAAAGTCATGACGGATGATGTGGCCTTGTTTGGAGCTCGCTATTGTGCGCCTAGTTTTCGCTGTATATAACATATATTGGACTATGATATGTCCGGCTCGGACAAGGAGTTCAAGAATGAGGTAGAGAAAGTAATGCGCTCATGTTTTGGGCGTGAATCATGGTATGCTTGTCGATTCCGTTTTGATTTGCGCAAGGCAGGACTGCGTTTTTCGGTGGGTGACAAAAGGCACGACATGCTTCTGCAGCGTGATGCAACGCCACCAAAGTGCCTCAAGCTGGCTGTTTTTATTACAAAGTAATTGGGAAAAAAGAGGTTCAAGGTCATTACGGTATGGAGGTCAGCTGGATGGGGATGAAGCATCACTTTTTGTCTTTTGCTCTGACCATGGACGCGCAGGAGCTGAAAACTGCAGCGTGCAGTGCGAGTAAGAGAAAAAAACACGAGAAGAAGCTATAGCAGGTTTTGCGTTATGAGTGTAGAAGCCTGTGATATCAGGCCCGTTAATATGGTGCATCGTGGCCGAGATTGATGAAGGCGCCCTAAAATAAGGCAAAGGAACAATAGAACCACGGATCACGGGCGGCCTCGGCAACTGGACATGATTTTAAGGGTCCTTTTGATTGGCTTGAGCTGTTCGGGTTCGATCCGGCTTGCGTTGCAAAGCCCGTTATTAATATAACGTATTAGCTGCCTGCCTTCCATGTATTATAGCTGGGCAGAGCTGAATGACTACAAATGGGGGGGGCAGCATTGGTGCTAATTATCCCATCTTATTATGATCTTACCACCCCCCCCTGCGACATTGTTGAGCGGACCGATAGGCAATCATGCGACACTTCCGAGCATCCGCAGTCAAAATTGCTGGGTTGAATTGAACTTGGCCAGGAACAAAAAGATGGCGTTGATGTCGAGCTTCTATGAGTATGAGAAGAGTGTGGCGACGGAGGTTATTGTTGATGCTACCGGCAATGACGGGGGCGTACTAGCACCAGGCCGGCGGGTTGGCACGGACAGGAATTCGCAAATGAATCATCAAAGTGCCCGCTGAGAGACATGGCCTTGCTGCTGCAAGGTATCAGAAGGGTTGCATGCTTTGAGCGCAAGTACACTGTACTGCAGCCTGTGTGATGGGGGCCGAGGCTGGGTGCAAAGCAAGGTCGATGGGGAGCAAAGAGGACTCTTGTTTGAAAGTGGCAAAATGAATGTGATGCTGTTGGGGGGAAAATGCTCGTATTCCTTGATGCTGGCACTATGCAACGTCTTTCAGACTTGGTTGAGATACAATACGATAGTTGGGGCTTCCAACCCGGTTTGATGTGCAAGCGCTTTGGTAAGGTCTCATCCGTTTACCGATTTTTGTTTGACGTCACTTGATTAAACTATTAAACTATGAAAGGTGTAAAAAAGGAAAAAGGAAAAAAGAAACAAGAAGAAAACTATCCGTTTTAGTCGTTTTAGTCCACCGTCGGCTGCTTTTTAGCAGAATTCAATTAATTTGACCAATTACCCATGTGCTCGAGATGGGGAACGACGGAACCGGGGAGCTATTTAGTAGGCTTGGCTGTGACGTATTTGGACCGCGGTTTTTTTTTGTAAGATTGCAAACAGCTCGGAAGCACGGACTAGCTCCAGATGGGAAAGCAAGAGAAGAAGAGATGGGCCGAATTACGAGTTGTCAAGTAAATATTACGGATACATGGCGGGGGGCGCCGACCTGCTCTTGGACAAGGTTGTTTGCGGCGTCTGAGAATGGGTGTGCGCAGGCCCGTCGTTAATAATTATAGCCTCGACTAATAATTTGGCAACCAGACGTGCCAGATTGCCAGAGACATGGGAAAACGAAACTAGAGATGGTCGGCGCCAAAAAAAAAAGGGCAGCGGCTCTGCTAATAGCCTAATATGTAAGCAGAAAGCCACCAGTACTGCCAAGATGGGACTGGGCCCCCTCGATCGTTTGAAACAGTGGTCTCGAAAATGGACAAGGAAGAATAAATAGAGTTGAGAGCGACGAGAAAAAAGTTGGGCAAATAAATCAAAAGCATGTGGCCTCATCAATGGGCCCTGCGGATGGGACGGAAGAGGTTCATCTCCGCCGAGAAGAAAAACGCACAGGAGTTTTGTCCAGCTGGAGCTTGAGAGAGCGCCCTCTCTCTCCCCTGACTCTAGAATTAATTATATAATTTATATTAGGCGCCCACCAGGGCACACGATTCAGCTGTTACAGATAACTGAGCGGCGTGCCTGTGCGAGTTTGGCCAACCGCTCGGTCGACAAATCATAGAGGGAGAGAGAGAGAGAGAGAAAAGGTTCGGCCATCTCCATGAGCGACCAGCGCCGTAAATACCTTTTTTTTTTTTTTTTTTTTTTTTTTTTCTGCCCACCCACCTGCCAGGCTGCCACTAGCCGTAGCCTACCAGTACGCAGCAAAGGGAACGCTTTGCTTGCCCGCCAACTC
>JAEIJG010001465.1:0-10575 GCA_037289395.1 Beauveria scarabaeidicola
GTTAGTCCCTAAGGATAACTACTAATTAGTATTAGAATAGGGTGGGTTAGTTTTAGTGGTCTTAATTAAGTAATATAAAAAGGGTTCTATTTATATATAATTAAGGCTATCTATAGTTAAGTTACTATAGCCTCTATAGCTTGTAGGTAAAGTGGGGCGAATTAGCTCTTCTGAAGTGTAACTAGCTGTTGCCTAAGGCACCCGTGTAATTGGCTGCTTGAGCCAGTGCCTCAAGCGACAATTTATAAAGAAAATTTATTATATATTAGCTTAGGATAATTAGGATATTATAGAGGATTTTTTTTATATAATAAAGAAGTATATAATAGGTTATTATAGATCTAGGCGATATATAGTAATAATAGTAGATAGACACACTTTAATAATATTAGGACTATAATAAAAACTATTTATATTACTTTACTTATTTAGTTATTTAGAAATATAGTTATTTTACTTAATATTATTCTATATCTATATCTTCTTTATAGTAGAGTGTATTACTTAAAGTAGAGGTATAATTATCTAATATTATTAATTATCTAAAGGCTTTATATAACTAAGTAGAATAATAACCCTACTAATAGGGATATTTACTCTTTATATAATTAATTATATATCTTTTTAGATAAGACTACTTATAAATTATTACCTTAGTTTATTATAATACTAAATAACTATCTAGAAACTACTATTACTTACTAATATATAATTAAGATCTATTCCTATACTACTAGTATATAAAATTATATATATAGCTTTATTAATATATAATTTAGTATTAAATATAATATATTACTATAATAATATAATTTTACTATATTTAGAAATAAAAACCTATTAGTATAACTATAACCTATTAAGCTAATATAGAAAATATTAAGATATAGTGGGTCCTGTTAGAGCACCCTAATATATAATAGATATATAATTATAATAGCTTTGACCCTTAATAGTCTTAACACGTGTCTAATTCGCCTGCTAAATTACTATATTATTGAGACACCTCTGCAGACTTAAATTGGCACACACCCTATTACCAGAGACCCCCCCCTCCCGCGTAGGTAGGTAGTACCTACGCCACGTGCATTGAGCAAAGACGGGGCTGGCACGCCTCGAATATCAGTATTGTAGCATGTCGTCTAGTTGAAATGACTGCAAAATTCGCAGAAAAAAAAAACAGCCCATTACGCTCGGGTAGTCGTATGTCTCCCCTGTAGCCTTGCCCGATCTGGGGGAGGGAGGGTTGAACTAGCCAAGCCAACCAAGTTGGTGCCTCGGCCTCGGCTGAAGGTTGGCTGGCTCCCCGCCATATTTTTCTACCCTCGGGCGGGGGCGCCGAGGCCGCCACTCCGAATATATATCTTGTTGTAAAAGTAGAGTTTCGCGTTCCCCTGATCACCCCCGAATTTGCTGTCATTTCTCTTTCCTTGACCTTGATATCCCAATTGGCCTCTTTTTTTTTCCCTGCCTGGTTTCAACAAATCTCTCCGCGACAACCAGACACTACAACAAGACACAAAAAATACAAGAAAATGGCCTCTACCGAGCTGGACCTCGACGTCCTCATCGTAGGCGCCGGCATCTCTGGCATCAACGCCGCCTACCGCCTGCAGACGGACGGCCCCCAGGGCAGCCGCTATGCCATCCTCGAGGCGCGCCACAGCCTGGGCGGCACCTGGGACTTTTTCCGCTACCCCGGCATCCGGTCCGACTCGGACATTTACACGTTTGGCTTCTCGTGGAAGCCGTGGCACAAGCCCGAGACGGTCGCGCAGGGCGCCGACATCAAGAGCTACATGACCGAGGCCGTGCAGGAGACGGGCATCGACCAGCACATTCGCTACCACCACCGCGTCGTCGCCGCCAACTGGGTGTCGCGCGACCAGTGCTGGGACGTCAGCGTCGACGCCAACGGCACCGCCCAGACGCTGCGCACGCGCTACATGCTCCTCGGCACCGGCTACTACGACTACGACACCCCCATGAAGGCCATGATCCCCGGCATCGACAACTTTGCCGGCAAGGTCATCCACCCGCAGTTCTGGCCCGACGACTACGACTACACCGACAAGCACATGGTCGTCATTGGCAGCGGCGCCACCGCCATCACCGTCGTGCCCGCCGTCGCCGAAACGGTCAAGCACGTCACCATGCTGCAGCGCAGCCCGACCTACATCATGCCCATCCCCAAGCAGTCCCTCGCCGCCAAGTGGCTCTTTGCCCTGCTGCCGCGCTTCCTCGCCCACAGCCTCAACCGCTCCCTGTGGATCGTCCAGAGCTACATCATGATTTACTTTTGCCGCCTCTTCCCCAACGTCGCCCGCGCCCTCATCCGCGCCGTCAACCGCCGCCTCCTGCCCAAGTCCGTCTCCATCGACCCCCATTTCTCGCCCTCGTACCTGCCCTGGCAGCAGCGCCTGTGCGCCTCCATGGACGGCGACATCTTTGCCGCCATCCGCAGCGGCAAGGCCAGCGTCGTCACCGACCACATTGACACCGTCACCGCCGACGCCATCAAGCTCAAGTCGGGCGCCGCCCTGCACCCCGACGTCATTGTCACCGCCACCGGCCTCGGCCTGCGCTTCGCCGGCGGCATCACCATCACCGTCGACGACAAGCCCTTTGACTTTACCGCAAAGTTCATCTACCGCGCCAGCATGCTGCAGGACCTGCCCAACGTCGTCTACGTTGTCGGCTACGAGAACGCCTCCTGGACTCTGGGCGCCGACTGCGCCGCAAAGGTCCTCGTCCGCCTCGTCAACGAGCTCAAGGCCAGTGGCAAGACGTCGGCCACGCCACGTCTGGCCAACCCCGACAAGATGGAGGTCAAGCCCCTCTTGAACCTGGGATCTACCTACCTCAAGAACGCCAACAAGGTTTTTCCCAAGGGTGGCACAGGTGCCTGGGCGCCGCGCTCAACATATCTGGCAGATCTGTACAAGGCCACGTATGGTGATCTCAACTCGGAAATGGAAATTGTATGAGATGCATTGCGCTATTTTCTTTCTTCATTCTTGCCACGATTTTTTTTGTCTCTTTTATAGAAACATCATAGACGACGTCGATATACCAGCTTTTACACATTTTCCCCCCAAAGATTTTACTATAGCATAAAGAATATAGTTGATAGCAGGAATTTACTTGTTCATGTAAGCGCCACTACAAACTCACTTGAAAGTGAGGGACCCAGTCTAAAACACAGACAAGCTTTGACATGTGAAATCTGTATTATGGGCGTATTTCTGAATATCGGTGGACCGAACACCAATGCGTCATTTCTTACTGGTCGGCCGTGATTATGTGCTTGGGTTATGCTCACGGAGCGCATAAACACGTAATCATGTCATTCTGGCAACCAGGGGATACGGGGATACGGGGATACTAGGTTGATGAAGGCTTGAAGCCAATCACTTTTAAGGTTGTTTCTTGTCTGACAGCACTTATTAAGGTGATTCGGGAGAAGGCCAATTTCCGCGCACTACCATGGATAACAAAGTCGTCTGCTTTATCAGTTTCCGCTCCGTCTCAACTACGGAGTGGAAAGATCAGTCATCACCTGCACTTTGAGGGATTTTGGATGAGGGCCAGGAACACAAAGTGCAGCGCCGAAACCTCTTTGCCCGCGTTTGCCATTCGCCAGGTCAAGGACCCGTATCCGCTGTTCTGGCCCAAGGCCTGCGGTGTAGTGCAAGTCATGATGCAATACCGACGGCTATGCTGACGTCGAAGTCGAGCACTAGCTGGCCGTGTAATCTCTAGACGTGATAGGTGACTTTTTGGAGCGACGCACGACGAGCACGACGACCTTGTCAAGACACATGTGGCCATTGCCACACAAACAGCGCAGGATCGCATCATTCCGGCACTGCTAGACCTTGTCGCAGCTTTTGAACCTGGGTGTTTGCTGATCAATACTCTGCTGCCTCGCCTCGTCGAGATTCAAAGCCGGCCAACAAAATTTGCAATGTCTGCCAGGACTCTGTTCGGCTCAAAAAGCAGACTTGTTAAAGCAATGAAGAGCTTATCAACCACATGATGACATTTTTAGGTGCTGGCCACCCTATTTACGCCACCCCAGGATGCAGACGCGCCTTTGTCCAAGAGATTCGCGAGAACCTGCCGGCCATGACGGACGACCGAGATATTACGAGCACGGAAATTGACAGACTGCCGTACCCTCGGCGCCGTGTGCAGCGAGGTGCTGCGCATGTACAGCCTTGGGTAGGTTTGAAGTCCGCGACAGGACATACTAGACGAGGCCAACGTGACATTTCAGCAGTTGCGTTTACATCCAAGGTGGCGGGCGGTGTGCACGTACATGAGCTGTTTTGGGAGTTTGAGGAGGGAGGCTGAGGGGAAGGGGGAAATGATGGGGAGATGAATGACTATGCGTGAGATTCTTTGGCTTGTACGAGGCAAACTGTACTTGGGTTTGGTCTAGGCGAATGACGTTTCTACAGCAGCTGTAATGCGCGCAACGTATGTAGAACGGTTGCACTACACAGTCCACAGTTACACCTTGAGAAAAGAAGAGAAAAGGTTTGCAGCGCAATGAGACAATTCCATCACTGTGATTATTTCTGATGAGCCGCGATGGCTTTCATTGGCTACGTTTAGCGCTGAGCGACATGTGAGCTGTTATTAGAATCTATCCCGAAGATCAAAAAAGAAATTCCCTGAATTTCCAGCCGTTGCGTATCAAACAGCCAACATTTCTTGAATTATTAGCAGAATTCATCCGTTCTTTGACGGTTGATCGATGGGAGAAGACATGGTTTGGAACGTCGACCATGTCGGTGTCGGTGCTGGAGCGCCATAACATTGTAGGCCCCGCCATATTATCTGATTATTGTACGGATTAATACGGACGGAAACTGTAAGTGTACGCGGTAGATTGTGATTGGTACGGAGTACAAGGTCGTCATTTACCAGATGAGCCCTCGGCGCCCTCTCACCCTCTCAACTCTACAAGTGATTTGGGAGGGGCCTCAAAAAGCCTGTTTTGGGCACTTGTTTGACTGTCTTGCCAAGGCTCGCGATTTAATGTTTTGAGACACAACCCGATAAAAGCAGCCACCAAAGCAAAAACACCGTCATACTCTTCCGGGTCAGAAATTCCTTTGCGTCCCATCATTACCCCCCCTTTGTCCTTTGTCCAAGACTTGGCGGTCGGCCCGGAGCATAAGGCCCGGTGATTACAGCGGACTCGCAGTGGGTTACAGCGGTCTTCAGCGGTCTACAGCGGTTTTCTACAGCGGTCTTCAAGGGTGTAGGTATGGTGGTCCCTCCCGATTTTAGTGCATTGTTCTGGAGACTGGAGTACCTTGGACCCACTGTAACTAGTGTCGCTAGCGGCTCTCATTGTTGCATTGAGAAAAACGCCCATGCAGGAAAATGCCCATTTGGTTTTTGCCCTTAACTATAGCCGTGCATGTATTTGCATGGGCATTTTCCCTACCGCATTTTCGCCACTTCCCCATGCAACCTCTCTCAAGGAAACATTTCCCCTTTCGCCACGCACCATCCTCAGCAGCAAAATCACCTTTTTCATCATTATTATCATCATCGTCATCATCATCGTCATCATCATCATCATCATCATTCATCAACATCTGCCAAACTACTCTAAAGGATAGTCGCTACATCTTTCCCGCTGTCCAGCTCTAGTTCTTTCTCTTTATTAGTGCCATTTACACAGCGGGAGCAAAAACGTTGTGGACGTGCAACCAACCCAGTGTCTGTGCCTTGAACCAGAGACAAACGGCGTTTGCAGCCTCATTCTTGAACACGCCACCACATTTAACACGCCACCGGGTTCCTGCACAACCGCAAACCCATCTCCCACCCATCGGCATCGTCACCGCCGACTGTCATCATCAGCCTCTCACCATCCATTTCACGCTTGGGTTTTCATCGTCATCATTTCCTTGTCCTCTCCGTCCACATCTTTCGTCTAGCCAGAGGCCAGATGGAGTGCTGCAGCTGGCTGAGCCATGAATACCAAGTCACCCACTGTGGCGACGGCGGCCAGCGCCCCATCCGCTGTTTCGCCCGACCGCAGGCCGAGAGAGGTTTCATCTTCCAGCCGGCCGGCGGTTAAAAATGATTACGACAGTACACGCGCGCACAGCAAGTCGCCTTCCTCATCCTCCGCCTCCGCACCGCGCTCCCGCGTCGTCTACGGCCCTGGTACCATTGTCCGCCTGCCCACCGAGCTCGCCCGTCTGCACTCGACGTCGCCGCTCATCGTCGTCAGTCCCTCGCGCATGGCCACTGCCCGCCATATCCAGGCCCTAATCCCCAACCTCGACTCGCACCTTCTTGATTCCGCCCTCGTCAACGTAAGAGGCCACATCGTCGACGACGCCATCGAGAGGGTGACGGGCCGAGACTGCGTCATCAGCGTCGGTGGCACCTCTGCCGTTGGACTCGCTCGCGCCATCAGCATCCGCAAAGCCATTCCTCACATTTGCATTCCCACCACTTATAGCGGCTCCGAAGTTCTCCATCTCTTTGACTGTGATGTTCCGATCCCGACCGGTCAGCCGGATGGCGGCGCTGCCAGCGTCGCTGCATCAAGACGTCCTAGCATTAGCAGGCGTAGTATCGGCAGCCCGCCGAGCGATGCTCGGAGCCGCACCAGCGGTGGTAAACATAGCTCAAGACAGAGTGTCGTGAGCGTTGCCAGTCGAAATGCGAAACAACGAGTTAAACCCGCTGTCATCATATACGACGAAGAACTTACATCTTCTGTCTCTAAACGCATCTTCATTCCCGCTAATACTGCAGCTTGTCAGCAGTGGTCCGACGATGGCCAAAGCCCTCCCTCTAAATGGAGCTTCATGCAGCTGCCAGGCCTATGATTTTTTCGTCCCGTTTTCCTTGTATTGTTCGTCTTTTCGTCTCGCTTTTTTTTCGGGAGCGCTGGCGCATTGAAACAAAATAATAAAATGGCGTCTTTTCTTTTTATGTTTTTATGATCGTAACTCGTTCCTGCCTTATATCTTACTTACACAAACGCAAAGGATCAAACCCGTTTGAATGCAGACCTGTCTATCGTCCGTAAAGCACCGTGGTATCGTCTCTATTGTGAAAACATGCAAACGGGACAAAATGTGATCCCGTTTTCTAGTCCAATCCACTGAAGCCCATGATGCCGTGCGCACCCATGGGTCCGAGCTTGCTGTTCTTCATCTCCTTGCGTCGCTTTGCACGTTGCTTCATCTCCTCGACGCCATCGTCGTCGCTGTCATCGTCGTCGTCGTCCTCATCGCTGTCGCTTTCAGCCGCCCGTTTCGAGTTTCGGGCCTTGTCCTCCACCTCATCATTATCATCCTCCTCCTCCTGTTCATCTACTTCTTCTTCGTCATCTTGGTTTTGGCTTGCCTGCAGCTCGGATAACTCCTCCCAGACTTTGACAGTGCGGCCACCAGCACTAATAAGTCGATTCTGGCAATCAAACGATAACGAGACCACGGCATCAAGATTATCGTGCCTCAGATTCATCGAACGGTCAACCTCGCGGCTCAGGAGATCCACCACGCGCAGGCTACCATCACCGACACCACAGACAACCTTTTGTCCGAGACCGAGGTCTTTGGGAACAGCCACAACGCAGTCAATGCTCTCGCCTCCGCCCTTGCCCCCATCCACAATGATGCGTTCTTGCTGGTCGTCCCAGGCACCTTTATCCCACAGCGTCAGAATACCCGATCCGGAGCCAATCGCTACCATTCCGTTGCCTCTCATCTTCTTCGGTCCCAAACCGTGCACGAAGCAGGCGCCCAGGAGCTCATCCTCTTGGTCCTCGCTTCGAACGAGGACGCCGCGACGCACATCGGTCACAGCCAACGTGGTGCCTCCCGTGCTGACCCATTGTTTGGAGAAGCCGCTCGTGCTCTCGTCTGTCGGTGGCAGAGGTGTGATGGACGACACGTAGTCGGCGTGGGGGAAGTGAGTCTGTGCTGGCTTCTTGCCAGGACGACCGTCTCGAAGATCGATAATGTGTAGGGCCCCAGAGTCGGTCCCCAACAGCAGGCTCTGAGGGTTTAATACGTGTAATAATGTCGGCGCATCGGGCTGCGTGGTTGTGGTAGGAATTGCCATTTTGGAAATGACTTTGCCGTTTTCAGGGTCGAAATATTTGACAATCGCGTCCGTACCGGCCGAGTACATGGCTACATCCGCCAGTCAGTCACGTCTCGCATTGTTCTCGGCAAGTCGTGTACATACCGCTGCCATCGTGGGAGTATGCCAAACAGCGGCAGCTCCCTTTATGCCGCCTAGTTTCCCACGTCGTCTCCAGATATCCTTTCCCATCGCTCAGCACGCTGGTGTCTCCATCGACGCTCTCGTCAGACGAAGAGCTAGGTGGCAAGCGGAATGTCTGCACGCGGCCATTGGAGAGGCCGACTGTAAGCAACGGCTCCGAGGGGTGCAGTGCTGTCGCAAACACATCCGCTTGAAGCGGCAGCGTGCAGACGTTCTCAAACATAGTAAAATTGGTGTCAGAGAATCTACTCGAAGCAGCGAGCCTTGCTTCAGGATTTGAGGAGCGAAATAGCAATTTCAAAGGCGATTGGAGAATTTGTTGCCCATAACAAAGTTGCAGTTCAAGCTGTTCACGCTGGAGCTTGCCAACTTTTTTTTTCCCGGCGCGGAGCGCCCCTGCGGGCCACTGTACAGTGTGCACACAGTGTGCATCAGACACGCTACTGTGCTGCCAGCTGCAAGCAAACGAGTGGCCTCGACCAGGAGTCTGTCTACTGCAGCCACTTCGACTTGACATATCCAAAAAGTTGGTGCTTGGTGCCATTGACTCAAGAAAAGATCAACGAGAATCCTTCATGATGTTTTGGAAGTGCACAGCCCAGTGGGTACTCATGTGCTTATGGGCTCTGCCAGTGGCTGCTATTGCACCCGACTCACCACGGTGCATCATGTATCTGACAGGGTGAGGTCACGAGCAATCGGAAGAAAAGTACTACTTATGCTGACAGGCATATAGGCAGCATGATGTTGTACCCGGTGATGTGGCACTGAGAGAAGGGATCACTCATGTCATTCTCGCGTTTATCCGCTCCGAGACGTTCAACGTTGAACCACCCCTGGTCAACTATCCGCTTTTCACCCCTGTGCGTGAGGCTCGCCTGCGCTTTCCGTCTAGCACAAAAGTGTTGGTTGCCATAGGAGGTTGGGGCAATTCAGCGGGCTTCGAAGAAGCCGCGCAAGATGCTGCCAGTCGAAGTCGCTGGGCCAAGAACGTGAAGCGAATGGTAGAGACGACTGGGGCAGACGGAATCGACATAGATTGGGAATATCCTGGGTAAGAGAATGAAGCCTTCTTTGGTCTGAGCTAACAGATTACAGCGGCAATCGTGATGATTATAAGATCATCCCCAATGATCAGCGCGAATGGGAAATCGACGCATATCATCTGCTTCTGCGGGCCCTTCGCGAGACATTGGGCAGTGATAAAATCCTTTCGATTGCCGTTCCCGGACTGGAGCGCGATTTAATGGCATTCACGAGCGACACGGTGCCAGAAATCGTGGGCGTCATCGATTTTATCAACATTATGACATATGATCTTATCAATCGCCGAGATGCAGTGGTGCGACACCACAGCGGCATATCCGACTCGAGGGCATCCGTGCAACGATATCTTGACCGGGGTGTCCCAAGGCACATGGTTAATTTAGGACTGGGATATTATGTGAAATGGGCCATGACGAAAGACTGTAGAACAGATGAGATTCTAGGATGCCCAACGCAGCTACTCGAAAACCCAGAGACTGGCGACGACCTGGGTAAGATAGGTGCCTTCAGCTGGCACGACACGGTACCTGACGAGCTGAGCGAATCTTTCTCGAGGGCCTTAGATTATGGCCAGTACTTTGAGGATGGCAGCTATGGATATTGGGATCAGCATGAGCATTGCTGGTGGACATTTGACACCCCGGCGGTCATCGAGCGGAAGATGGACGAGTTGGTGGGATCAATGGGGCTTGGTGGAGTTTTCGCCTGGGGCCTCGGGGAGGATGCACCCGCCTTTTCAAGACTTGCCGCGACAGTTCAAGGTGTCCGTGCCTTGCATGATTCTCACGGCAGAGGGAAAGATGAGCTGTGAAATAAGCAGAGGCTGGTACTGGATGGCGGGGCAATCTTTTATTGAAAAGGCCGTGGCTGCCAGCCATCATGTGATGCTGTCCATGCATTTGCAGCCCGCAGTTAAGAGAGGAGCTTGGCGCACCACGTGGAAATCCACTGAAGATACACCACTGAAGATTGCTCGACAAGTAAAGCTGTCTGTTTCATCTCATTTATCAAAACGGGTTGGTGCTGAGGGAAGAAATTGCGTACTGTCACTGAAAGTCAACTTTATCTGGCTGCCGACAAATCATGGACCCCAATGCAGGCACGCCTCGGCCACGCCCAAGCCATTGTCGCGCCTCTCCACGCACATGGTCGATGTGTCGCGCAAAAGCAAAAGGTGGCACCACCAATTACTTGGTGATTTATCAGGCCTTATATTCATACACCCCCCAGTTCCTCAGAAGTTCTTTTCCTTCT
>JAEIJG010001466.1:0-10574 GCA_037289395.1 Beauveria scarabaeidicola
AATATTACCTTAGATTAAGAGGTTCTTTAGGTTATTAAACTTAATATATAGCTTATCTATATTTATATATAATAAGAAGAAGGGGGTATATTTATTAAGAATATAGAATTCTAATTTACTAAATATTAATTAGATCTTTATTATTCTAATAATATTAAGGCTATTATTACTAAAGTTAACTTAGCTAGGAGTAATATTCTTCTAGATTAAGATATCTAGTATTAATTTTATTAGTACTTAGGCTTATAGGAGGCCTACTATTAAAGATCTAATAGCTCTTATATTAGGTAAAATACCTCTAAAGATCTTACTTAAGTATTATATAATTAGCTAAGGTAGGGTATTATTATCTAGGGTCTCTATATATTATAGGATTATATCCCTAATTATCTCTTTAGGGGCCTTCTTAGGGTCTTTATTAGTTAGCTTATAGTAAACTACTATATCTTATAATACTATAATTAGAGCTTTTAGTTATATAGGTTTATTAGTGATTATTATAAAGCTTATTATTAGTATTATCTCTATTACTAAGAAAAATACTTCTTTATATACTTTATTACCTTTATTATCTTCTTTATTATCCTTTTCTATAGTTATTTTATTATTATTATCTAAGGTATTAATTTTTATTACTTAGAATTATTAGATTAGATAGTCTTTATTATTTTTTTTACCTTCTATACTTATAAGGAATATCTAGTAATATTTTTTTTTTAGCTTACCTTAGTAGCTTTAATTAGCTATCTAGTATATCTTTTTATTAACTTATTCTTTTTCTATATAATATATTAAGAAGTATCTTAGTTTCTTATATATCTATAACGGTAGGGTAATAAGCTAGGTAAAGAGATAGGATAAAGATAGGAGGTAAGAAGAAGTATATTCTAAAAGAATTAAGACTAAAGCTTAATAAGCTTTTATCTTTTTAGTACTATCTTCTATTATATATTTTCCTTTTAAACTAAGGTTATAACTTAACCCTAGTTCTTACCTAATTCTTTATTAAGTTAGAGTTAAGTCTCCCTAAGCCTCCACTTCTATTATAAGTAGAGCCTACTCCTTAGTCTATAAGTTATCTCTATAACTATAAATACTTATTAAGTTATAGTTAACTTACTAGCTAACCTAGCCTTAGGTAAAGCCTTTTCTTTATATATAATTATTTATTAAGTTATAGTTAATATACTTACTTATCTAGTATTAATTATATACTTATATATTATATTAACTTATAGTTAACTAACTACCTTATTAGCTAAGAATTATAATATACTAGAACTATATATTATAATTATCCTCCTCTTTATAAGTGCTTTATTAGGCACTATAATATATAAGGTTATTTTAATTTCTTTAATAAGTTACTATTTTTAGAGTAATTATATTACTCCTTATATTTTTCTATAATAATATATATACTTTATCTTTATTATTATAAATAATAATATTTTCTTTTATACTAGCTAGTAATTATATATAAATATATAAAGGTATAAGAAATTTTTTAACTTAAAGACTATAGAGTTTCTTTTTTTTATATTATCTTAATCTTTTTACTAAAGATTTTATTTTTACTCTTCTCTTTTCTTTATTACTCTTTATTATAATATCTATATATAATACGCTTTATAATATACACTTTATTAATCTAAATACTAATCTAATTATAATTTTAGCTCTATATAATTCTCCTTTAACTTACTTTACTTAATATTATACTAGTGATTACTAGTAGAGTACTTATAGAGATTAGGCTTACTATACGTAGGCAAGTTCTTAGGGAAGCCCTTATACTCCTAGACTACTTATACTAGTGGTTATCTCCTTTAATAATAAACTAATAGATAGGTTTACTACTCCTTTATTTACTATACCTAGTATAGTACTTAACCCTTTATCTTTAAACACTAGTAGTATTACTATACTAGCTTATAGTAGTTTAGCTAACTCTCTTAGGTAGTCTAAGATAGTTAGGTAGGTATATACCCCTAATTTTATAAAGGGTGTTAAGGTAAGTCTTCTTACCTTCTTTTCCTTCTTTTATCTAACCTTATAGTTATAGCTTTATAATTAGTAAGATAGTTTATACTACTATAGTACTATTCCTTATATTAAGCCTACTATTACCCTAAGGGTTATAGTAATACTATCTTATATAACTCTAAGTTAACTAATATTATTAGCTAGTCCTTCTTCTATAAGTCCTTATAATTACCCTTATTATACTTAAATAGTTTCCTCTCCCTTAGCTAGTTATAACTAGTAAGTAAAGTAGTAAGCGATTAATAGCTAGCTTACCTCTAAGGTAGCGGCCACTTAGGCTTATATAGTTACTCCTTAGCCTATAATAGCTAATATTACCTTATTATAGGAGGACTCCTAGGTTTAAAATATAATTAAGTATTTATTTTATAATTAGATAAAAGATCCCTTAGCTATTATTCCTTTATTTAGAAGCTAGGAGTAATTTAATATAATTATAAGTACCCTTATTAGCTAATATAGCCCTATAGGTAATATAATAATTTAAGCCACTATTAATTAAGTTAATAACTATATACTTAACTTTATATAACTTACTCTAGTTATTTTTATTATTAAGATACTTCCTAATAACCTAGTAGTAGTTAAGTCTTCCCCCACCTTATCTTCTTTTATAAGTAGTTAAGTTATCTTTTTCCTTAACCCCTTCTAATACTAATAAGGATTATAATAATAAAGAAGCTAAAGCCTTCTATAGTAATAGTAATAAAGAATATATTAATATACTAAAGCGCTTTTCTAGAGTAAGTATTAAAATACTAGAGAACTAAGTAGTTACTAAATCCTCTACTTTAGCTCTTATCTTTAACTAGATATAACTAGTTAATAATACTAATAATTTCTATATATAATACTTATCACCCTTAATTAAGAGTTACTAAGGACTCCTAGAGCGTGATAGTCTACTAGAATTCTTTTTCCTCGTCTAGTACTCTTTTAATTATACTACTATCTTCTAATACTATATACATTATACTATTAACTAAAAAAGCTACTTACTAGTATATTCCTTTTTACTAGTGAGTTTCCTTTATAACTAACTTTCCTTATTAGATTTCTTATAATATATAGGCTAACTAAGATTAGCTTAGTTATACTATTATAGATACTTATACCTAGTATAAGTGTTATAATTATAGTGACTAAAATGATTTTATCTTTAACTCTAAATAATATTAAATATTAATTAATATTACTTTAGATCTTATATAAGGTTTCTACTCTTATTATAATTATTATTAGTATATATATAATCTTATAGGCTTAGCTAAGAATACTAAGGTAAGTATTCCTTATATATAGTTAATTTATAAGCTAATTTTAGATAAAGTACCTATATAAGCTATAATACTATACTTAATATTTAAGAGTAAGTTTTTACCTAAATTAATAATTAAATCCCCTATCTAGGATTAATAATATAGGATTCTTTATATCTTAACTAGGAGCTTATTAAGCGTGACTAGTAAGAGTAATACCTTAACCTATTATCTAAGGCCTTTCCTAATAATATTAATAAACTAGAAGAAATAACTATTTATATTTATAATATAATTATATAGTAAGGATATATTTACTAGTTAGGACTTTTTTTTCTTTTTCTTTTATATAATATAAGATTTTATATACTTAGTCTATAGGTTTTCTTAATTATTATTTTATTCTCTAAGGCCTTCCTCTTTTATATAGTACTTTATTAATTTATAGTTAGTAATCTTATAGGTATTCTTATATATTTACTAGGTTTTCTTCTATTACCTATTTATTATATTTTACTAGCTAGTCTTTCTATTTTACTAGAAAGAGTATAGATTTATTTATAGTTTTATATATTATAATATTCTTAACTTCCTATTCTTCTTTAGGATTATTAAGTTCTAGTATTATTATTAGTTTACTAGATCCTCCTTTCTAGGGTTCTAGTAGACTAATATAAAATATATTATAAATTTAGGAATACTACTCTAGTAGAGCTAAGTAATATACCTATATACTAACTTTTTCTAGTACTTATAATAGGCTAATATATTATAACGCTAGTTTACTTTATATTACTTTAAATTAGAAGTTTCTTATAGATAATATAACTAAGTTTCCTTAAGATAACTTAAGTAGCTAGTATTATAGATTATAATTATATACTTATTATTAAACTACTTTTTACTAATACTCTTCTATTTTCTTTCTAAAGGCCTATAGTTTTTTTACTTAAGCCCTTAGCTTTAGTAGACCCTCTTCTATAAAGTTAGCCTTAACTTAAATTCTAAGCTTAAGGTAATACCTAAGTAGTAGGTAAGATAGTAAATTACTAGTTATATTACTTTATATATTATTATATATATATTAAGCTATCCTTAATAACTATAGCTAATTATATTAGGCCTCTATTATAAAGTATTATAAGTAATATTCTAGTATTTAGTTTATTCTTTCTATCTACTTATTAGTTTAGGGGTAGAATAATATAGAGAGTTAATATTAAATATTAGAGATATTATATAATTCCGCCTAGAATTTATTAGTAAATAGGGACCCCTAGTCTAAGATAATACTATTAGGTATACTATATAATAGCTTTACTTTATTATAGAATAATTCTACTAGCTATAATACTATTATTTTTATATATACTATAAAGAAGAGGCTATACTTTATATATTTATTAATAATAACTAAGATAGAGTTTACCTATCCTTCCTCTATATATACCTCTAGTAATCTTATAATAAAATCTATTATTAGCTAGGACTATAGTCTTATAGGAATTAGTAATAAGCTAAGCTTATTATATAGCTTATATTACTTAGTTACTACTACTTAGTAAGTAGTATATATAGCTATATAGTGGGCTATATCCTATCTTATATTCTACTAAAAGAAGTTTTAATATAGTAGATCTATTATTTAGTCTATACTAAAGTACCCTACTAATAGGTTATTATAATATATTTATAGTAGTTTATAGATAAGGTCTAGGTTTCTTAGGATATAAATCTTCCCCTTAAACTAGAGTAAACCTATTTTAGTAATTTACTATAAAAAACCCTTAGCTTTACTAGCTAGCTATCTTTTCTTCTAGTAAATAAGGTCTTTATTTTAGGTATATAAAATAATAATATATAAGTCTATATCTAAAATCTTATATATCTACATGTCTATAACTATAGTAAGTATATAAGCTCCTAGGCTACTAAATTACTATTAATTCTCTTCTTAGTTTAGTAAGGAGCTACCTTATATATAACCTATAGATTCCTAACTTACTTCTAATATCTTGCCTAGGTCTATAGAGTTAAAAGTAAGTAGACTTAACTTCCTTATTAGCTTATTTCTTATTTAAGTACTTATTATAATAATAAAAGTTATTTTCTTCTATAAGTTATTAACTAGCTTTAGGTTAAGGTCTTTATTTAAGATATAATTAAGTCTCCTTAAGGGTATATTAGCGGGGTTTATTTTTCTTACTTTATACTTTATTATAAACTAAAATAATATAAGGAATATATACTATTATACTTATCTTCTATTTAGCTAAGGTATATTTATAAAACTTTATAGGTTATAGTGGTTAGTCTAGACTTTAACTAGCTATTCCTTATTAAGATATTATTATTACTACTTAAAGTATTTAATAATTACTAGTATTTCTTAGTTACCTACTATATACTATTATTCTATCTTAGTAAACTTTCTTAACTAGAATATAATAAGGTAATAATAGCCTTATTTATCTATTTATAATATAATCCCTAAGGCACTATCTTTTAAAGTGTCTATTTCTAACTTAACCCCTTTCTCTAGATTATAATATAAGAGAAAGGGTATACTTTAGAAAGTGGCTTTAAGTTTTTTAAATACTTACCTCTTAACTATATTAAAGTTAACTTTTCCTAGTTTCTTACCTTTTACTAAGCCCTTTAATTAGGAGGTAAGTAGTAATATAATATATAAGTAGTTATTAATAAATTAATAGTAGAAGTTATAAAATCCTAGGAATACTTAGATTTCTTAGAATATCTTAGGTTCTAACTACTCTTATATTATCTATACCTAAGACTAGTTTATTTAGATTCCCTTTTTAGAGAGAATAAAACCTAGGAATTCTACCTCTAATTTATAAAAGGTATACTTTAATAACTTAATATAAAGTTCTACCTTTTATAAGCGGCTTAGTATTTCTTTAAGGTATTCTATATATTCTTCTCTTATTTAAGAGAATACTAAGATATTATCTAGGTATATAATATAAATCTTATTAAGTAGATTCCCTATAGCTTAATAAATATAGTTTTAGAATATAATAGGTGTGTTTATTAGCCTAAAGAGTATAACTAGGAATTTATAATATCTATATTAGCTATTAAAAGCTATCTTCTACTTATCCCTTTTCTTAATATAAATCTAGTAATAAGCGTCCTTAATATTAAGTTTTAAGAAAAACTTTACGCCTAAGATATAATCTAAAATTTCTATAATTAGGGGTAGAGGATACTAGTTTTTCTTAGTTACCTTATTAAGGCCCTAGTAGTTAATATATAGTTATAATATCCTATCTAGTTTTAATATAAATAAGATAGGTAAGCTTATAGGACTTATAGAGTAATAGATTTATCCCTTTTCTAGTATATTATTAATAAACTCCTTAAGAGTTTTTAATTTATATAATAAGAAGGGGTAAATAGGTCTATATAGTAGTATAATCCCCTTTTTAAGATTAATTATATAGTTAGTCTCCTTATATCCTAAGATTATACTTATCTTTAATATATTAAATATATCTATATATTCTTATAGTTCCTTTAGAATTTTTTTAACTTAAAGGGGTTTTAACTCTTTCTCTTTTTTATCTAGGAATAGGAGAAGTTTAGGAGCCTCTATAATTATATAAATAAAGGTGGAGTTCTTTAATTTCTTTATAAACTTCTAAGGGGTATTAATTTAAATCTAGGCTCTTTATATCTTAAAGAACTAATAGTCTTTATTTATATTAATAAAAATATTTTATTTCCTTAAAGTTAGTTTCCTTAATAATAAAAGGTATCCTTTAGGCCTCTCTTCTACTAGAAGGTCTATAGTAGAACACTAACTAATAAACGTCTTAGTAATTCCTTAGTAGTTAGTAAGTATAACTAGTACTTTATATAGAATATTAGGTTCTACTTCCTAACCTAGTATAGCTTTTAATACTAGCCCTATTATCTACTAGGCTTACTTTAAGCGTAGACTTATTATAAGCTTCCTACTAATAACACTTATCCCTACCCTAGTGTCTAGGACTAAGGAGGTTAAGTGTCTTCCTTCCCTAATACTCCTTTATATTACTAAAGGAGTATCTATAACTTCCTTAGGGTTAGGTTCCTAATCTATATACTTTATTATTAGGGCGTCTATAATATAAATATCCTTATTAGCCTTAGTTAAGTTAATAGGTAGTAGAGTTCCTTTTTATAGATAATTAACTAAAGTAATATAGGGAATATTTATATTATTTATTTAACTTTTCCTATAAGTAGGTCTAAACTTATTTTCTTTTTTAAGCACTCTAGGGATATATAGCCCTCCTTATTATAGTTATAATAATAAATAACTTTACCTAATTTTCTATAATCTCTATAGAATTTCCCTTTTTAAGATAAGGGTTTATTATATAAGGACCTAGAGGGTTTTATAGTTAAGGAAGATAATAAGGTATTATTTTAACTATAGGTTAATCCCTTCCTTTTCTTATAGAATTTATCCTTAGTAAGATATTTATTAGTTTAGCCCCTCTTAGATTAAGTTTCCTAGGCCTATATAGTTATTAAGATAGCTTCTTCTTATATCTTTAGGTTTTTATTTATCTATATAATAATATATTATTAGAGCTAGGGTTATAGTTTTATAAGGTACTATTATACTCTCCTAGACTTAGGTAATACTAGTATTTTTCCCTCTAGCGTATTAAGATATAAATAGAATTCTATTAGATATTATTTAGGATGTTATTATACTACTTTAAATACTATTATAATATTTATTTCTAAATTCACTAAATCCTTAAGTAAGTTTTTACTCTATTATAGAAAGTAGTCCTAATTCTAAGACTAGTAGGTCTAATTAATTAGTAAACTACTATTAATATACCTATCCTAATAAGTATAACTATTTATATCTATATATTCCTAAGCGTAGATAATTTATATTATATCTCTTTTAAATTTTTAAGGGTTAGCTATAAAGGCTTTTTATAAGTCTTATTTCTATTAATTATATACCTAAAAGTTATAATTATTAAGTAATTCTATAATATTTTTAATATATAAGCTATATTAGTATAAGTACTTTTTACTACTATTATTTAATAAATAGTGTTTTTCTTTATTTATCTTCTCTTATAGTTTTTAAAGTTCTTTCTTTAAGGCCTTCTTCTTTTTTACTTAATAGATTTCCTACTAGAGTTTCTATTCTTCCTTATCTAGTAGAGGAGATTTACTCTTATATCCTTATTAAATAAGTTTATTAACTTTATTAAGAGTATTATTTCTTACCTATAGATAAGGTTTAAATTTAGGGGTAAACTAGTTTTAATCCTTAGGAGATCTTAATTAACTTAGACTATTTAAATTAATTAGTTCTTAAATTTACTCCTCTAGAGGTATATTTATCTCTTTAGGTAGCTTTTAGGGTAGAAGCTTTAGAATTATAATAGTAAGGTAATAAGCTAGGTAAAGAGATAAGATAAAGATAGGAGGTAAGAAGAAGTATATTCTAAAAGAATTAAGACTAAAGCTTAATAAGCTTTTATCTTTTTAGTACTATCTTCTATTATATATTTTCCTCTTAGACTAAGGTTATAACTTAACCCTAGTTCTTCCTTAATTCTTTATTAAGTTAGAGTTAAGTCTCCCTAAGCCTCCACTTCTATTATAAGTAGAGCTTACTCTTTAGTCTATAAGTTATCTTTATAACTATAAATACTTATTAAGTTATAGTTAACTTACTAGCTAACCTAGCCTTAGGTAAAGCCTTTTCCTTATATATAATTATTTATTAAGTTATAGTTAATACGCCTACTTATCTAGCGTTAATTATATACTTATATATTATATTAACTTATAGTTAACTAACCACCTTATTAGCTTAGAATTATAATACGCTAGAACTATATATTATAATATCTAATATTTCTTATTTTAATTAGAGGATAGTTAGTTATACCCTCTTTAGCTTAAGTATCTAAAGGGTTTAGTTATTCTTTCTTAGCCTAGCTTAAAGTTACTTTTATTATAAAATTAGTAGTTAATAAAGAAGGCTTTACTATTATATTCTTTTTTATCTTACTATATTATTATAGCTTATAATAACTTTATATAAAGTATCTTAAATATTAGGGCTAGTAATAAGATTACTTTTCTATAGGCTTTTACGCCTCTAATTATAATAAGAAGAGTCTAATATATCTCCTAATTAGTTTTTTATTTATCTTTATTTAAATTTATTTTAAAATATAAATCTTTAATTTAGTTAATTATTAACTAGATATTTTTAACTATTATCTTTATAGGGTTATTATAAAAAAACTTTCTTAGTCTAATATTACTTTATTAGATAAATCTATCTCTTTAGACTTAGTCTAGTTTAAAATAAGTCTTTATAACTTACTTTATCTCCTTATATTTAAAGTTATTCTTTATAAGTATTTATAAATAAAAAGTACTTATAGTCTTTATTAGAATTAATAAGAATACTTTATAGAAGGCCTTATTTAGTATATTAAGGTAGGTATATTTATCTTTAAAAGTCTATATAAAGTTAGTAAAGAACTTATCTCTTATATTACTATATTTCTTAGCTTCTATAAAGCTTTAGATAACCTTATTAACCTTCTTTAAAAGGTTTTATTAGAAGTAAGAGGAAGAGGGGATTATAATATAATCTTTATCTCTTTTACTCCCTTATATAACTTTACCTCTAGGTTATTCTTCTCTTCTAGGGTTATATCTTAGTAATATTAGCTATTAATAATAATTTCCCTTATTAGTTTATTAGTAAGGAGGGTTAATCTTAATAAGGTTATCTTTAGCTTTATTAGTATCTTCTTTTTTATCTTAAGAGTTATTTAGTAGGTATAATATATTTAAAAGGCTTAACTTCTCTAATACTTTATTATTAATAATAATTTTTTATTCTTCTAAAGTCTTTTATATTATCTTTAGTCTTAAAGTAATATCCTTTTTAATAGTTATTATAGATTAGTAAGATAATCTTAATAATCTTAAAGATCTTAAAGATATTTAGCTTAATCCTTATATAAGTAATTTATTATATTATTTATAATTATTATCCTTCTTATTTTATTAAGGGAGTCTATTTTATTTAATAACTTTAAATAAAGTATTTATAATCTTAATACCTAATCTTTTATAAATATAAACTCTTTTTATTTATAATATATTTCTAATTACTATTTAGATCTCTTTATCTATATTATTAAAGATTTCCTTTAGCTAGTCTAAATAAGTTAATTAGAAGTATTTATATATAGTTAC
>JAEIJG010001467.1:0-10567 GCA_037289395.1 Beauveria scarabaeidicola
AAAAAAAAAAAAAAAAAGAAAAAAAAAAGATAAAAAAAAAAGAAAGATAAAGATAAAAAAAAAATAACCTAACTCTCTTAAAGAAGAAAAGGCTATTATAGTCTTTATCTTAAGAAGTTATAGTCTCTTTATATTTAAATCTAACCTTTATAAGATTATTAATCTTATCTTTAACTCTTTTAATAATAATAATAAATACTAAACTAAAGATTATTATATTAAAAAGCTCTTTTTTAATAATAACTTAGTATTAAAACTATTATCTAATAATAAAAAAACTATATTTTTATTAAAGCTAGAATACCCTAAAGCTTTTACTTTACTTATTATAAGTTATAATATTTAAAAAAAAGGAACTAGTTTATATAATACCTTATTTTATAATACTAATATTCTATATTATATTATTAACTTAAGAAAAGCTTTTATTAGTTATAAAGTATTTTTAAAAGGAAAAAGGCTATTTATTACTATTAAAGGAGGCCTTATTAAGCCTAAGGGCTAAGGAATAACTTACTTTATAATACTTTTAAAATTAAAACTAAAAGAATAGTTTATTATTAAGATATAGAAAGTATTATTAATACCCTTATTTAACCTTAATATCCTTAGTAATATATATTATTATACCTCTAGTAGAGTCTTTATAAGAAATAACCTTTACTTAGTAGATTAAAAATAAATTATTATATTAGACTTTAATAAGTATAACTTCTTTTTATAATAATAAAATATAAAAACCTTAGTACTAATAAAGCCTAGATCTTAAAACTAATTTAAATATTATATAATTATACTTAAAATACCTAAGGTACTCTCTAAAGATCTCTTAGATTATTAAGATATCCCTAAAGAACTAAACTAAGACCTAATATTACTAGAAAATACTAATTACCTTTTAGAAGAATTAGAAAGGCTTCTAGAATTAGCTAAAAGCCTAAAATACTAAAAGTTATTATAACTAGCTAATATCTAGTATATTTAACTTAGTTATATTAGTTTATTTTTACTTAAAAAAACCTATAAAATTACTAAAGATTTACCTAATTTCTTTAAAATTAAAGATAAAAACTTTTAATATATAGCTTATATATAAGTTAAAATTATATATTAACTATTAAAAAGAACCCTTCTTAACCTAATAAATATCTTTAATATTATAAAAAAAGATACCTTTAAAATAAAGCTTTTATTATATAATAAAAGACCTATTAGTCTAATATTAGTAAATAAAAAGTTATAATATTAATAGGTATTACTTTTACTTAACTATAAAGGCCTTATCCTTTTAGAAGTTATATAAGGCTTCTTTAAAAGCCTTTAAGTATATTATAAATAAGTACTAAAAGAATTCTACTATAATAATAAAAATAAAATTAACTAAGAACTTAAGAACTAGTTTATCTTATAAGGTATTAAGTTTATTACCTTAAGTCTTTATATATATAAATAAAATAAACTCCCTAAATAATTAATTTAAACTATACTTAATAGACTTAAAGCTATTATACTTTAGTTAAAATTACCTTCTTTCCTCTAAAGTACTATTTTACTAATTATAATAACCTTAGTTAACTATATTACTAATTTAACCTAGTTAAAAGTATTTTATTAAGTACTAATAGAAGAAATTTTAACTTTAAAAAGCTAAGATACTAAATCTAGCTTATTTTAGAGTAATAAGAGTACTTATTAAGGTCTTAATCCCTTATAAGAAATAAATAAAAAAATAAAAGCTTAAATCTTAAACTAAATTAAAATAACTATTAGTTATTATTAGATTAAAAACTTATTTAATATATATTTTATAATAATAAACTATTATAAAGATATTATTTATTACCTTTACTAAGGTAAATAGGGGTATTAATTAAATTAAAAAAGGCCTTAAAGGTAACTTTTAATAGACTTAGGATTATAACTTAAAGGGAGTTAACCTTAAATATATTCTTATAAACTTTAATTTTAACTTAGCTTTTATTAACTATTAACTAAAATTACTTAGTTATAAGCTAAACTTAGTTACTTAATAGTTTATTTATAAAGTTATAAAAGTTATTAAAAAGAAAATTAAGGTAATTAAAAAGATATTAAATAATATACTTAATAACTAGAAAGAAGCCTTTTATAGCCTTAATAAAAAAAGCTAAACTAAAGCTCTATTTACTAAGTTTAAATAAATTATAAGAGCTAAAGTCTTAAAATTTATTAAATAATTAATAATCTTTAGTTTTTAAAAAGTTCTAAAAAATAAACTTATATTCTAACTTAAACTTAACTAAAATAACTAGTTTATTAAATTTAAGATAAGATTAGTAGTTAAAGGGTTTATATAAATACTTAAATAAAACTTTATTTAAATATATACCTTAACCTTTATCTCTTTAACCTAAAGAATTAATTTAGTACTTATAATTACTAATAATTAAGATATTAAATAAATTAACTTTATTAGTATTTTTCTTAATAATAAACTTAAGGAAGTTATATATATAGTATTTTAGAAGGTTTCTTTAAATTTATAAAAGACCTTTAAACTAAATCTAATAAAAGAAATAAAGAACTTCTTAAGCTTTTAACTAAAGCTAACTATAATCCTTTTAAAAAGTAAGTTATTTTTTTAAATAAAGCTTTTTATAAACTAAAATAAAGCCTTTAAAATTAAGAAATTCTCCTTAAAGAACTCTTAACTAAGCTAAGATTTTAGTTACTCCTCTTAGATAATATTATCTATTAACACCTAACTATATATACTTTTATAATAACCTATATTAATAATTATCTCCTAATTAGTTTAAACCTTTTATATATTAATTAGTTTAAGAGGTAGCTTAATAAGACTTATCTTATAAAAGATAAAGGGCTTACCTTTTTCTTCTTAAGTATTTAAATTATCTAAAACTAGAAGAAAAGAGGCCTCTAACTATATTAAAGCTAATTTATAAAAAAGGCCTTCTCCTAATTTAACTTAGTTAATACTAAACCTTAGCTTACTCCCTTATAACTTAAGCTATTATAAAATCTCTTTATTAGTCTTAAACTAAAGTTCTTTTTAATAAAATTACTTACTAAATTACCTACTAAATCTATATTAGAATTACTTAAATAAGTAAACTTTAAAGCCTTATTAAATCTTAATTAAAATCTTTTTTAATAAATACTTAGTATTAATATATAGTTAATAATAATAATAAGACCTAATATTACTTTTATAGTCTAATTTTACTTAAGGTATATAACTAAGGTAAATATAATACTTTTTAACTTTATTAAAAGAAGCCTTAAGTACTTAAAAGGTATTAAGATAAGTATTATAAGTTATTATAAAATTAATAACTTTTAAAGCTTACTTTAAGCCTACTCTAATAATAACTTTATAAGATATTAAGAAACCTTTAAGTCTATAAATAATTACTTATTAATACTTAATAAAAGACTAATAACTAAAGGTTAAAAAAAGTAAGCCTTATAACCTTCTTTATATTAGAAGCTAAATCTAATATTATATTAGAAATAATTAAAGAGATTAAAGAAATCTTTAAGCTTTTTAAAGAAATCTTAATAAAAATTTAATATCTAATCTCTTTATTTTATAATAACTAAGGCTTTATCTCTAATACTAATAATCTAAATTAATATACTAAAACTAAGTATATTTTATTAAAGTTCTAATTTATTTATTAAAAAGCTTAAACTAGTCTTATAAATATTAAATATCTTAAAATAAGATTAATATCTACTAATAACCTAATAAAGTCTTTTCTAAGTACTAAGTTTTAAAGCTTTTAAAAGCTCTTAAGTCTTTAAATCTCTAATTAGGCTTAATAATATATAATAGTTAACTCTTTAAAAATATAAAACTCTTAATTACTATATATACTAAAGTTATTATTAAAAAGCCTCTTTAAGTATATAATAATTTTAAGAATTTTAAAAGGCTTACTAGGTCTCTCTTTAGTATTAAATAAAATCTTTAATATATTATATATAACTAGTTAGTTACTTTAGTAGTTAAAGTAATAAAGTTAGTTATTTAAGTATATTATATTTCTTTAGTATACTTAATACCTATAAATTAGTAAAAGACTTACTTATAATTAGTTATTAGAAGCTCTTATATATATAGTATCTCTTAAAGCTTTAGAAGGCTTACTAGGTTTCTCTTTAGTACTTACTAAAGTCTCTTAAGCGCTATATATAAAATTAGTTAGTTACTATAGTATATTATACTATAGTATACTTAGTAACTAAAGTAATTAGGTTAGTTATTACTTATATTAAACTTAGTATAATTAATACTTATAACTAGTAACTAAATATCCTTTAATTAGTATTATAATTAGTAACTAAATATCCCTTAATTAATATTATAACTAATAACTAAAAATTCTATAAAAGTAAAAATCTACTATAGTATTACTAGCGCTATAAATAATAACACTTTTACTACTAAATATAATATAATTAGTACTATATTTAAGTAATACTTATTATAAATTACTATAGCTAGTACTAGGCACTACTAGACTAGGTGTCTTTTATAGATCTTATAAGTACTTAGGTAAGATACCTCTACTAATCTATACTTATAGGTTACTTTTAATTTTCTATAAAATTCATTTATATATAAATTACTAAAAATTAACTTATAACTATAAATATATAATAATAATAATATATATATATCTAAGGTAGTATATATATATTAACTATAAGGTAGTAGCTACCTTATAGTAATTCTTTATTATTATATACTAAAAGTTAGTATATAGTATTATATATAAGCCCTTATATAACACTTATAATACTATAACTTACTAAGTATATTATTATTTATTTATACTAATTAGACTATATATTTATTTAGTCTTATTATTATTTATAAGTAAAAGAAAAACTAGAGTCCCTAGAGGAAAACCCTTACTTCTTTCTAACTACTTTAGTCCTATATTAGCTTCTAATAAGGTCCTATAAGGCCTCTCTTCTTAATTAAGTTTCTTAGGGGGGGGTATTAGCTAGGTCGCTAGTTTAGGTCTAGGCTAGGCCCTTAGTTATAAGTTAGTACTTATAGCTTTATTCTCTAATTTAGTTCTAAGGGCGCCTTAAGAGCGTAGGGGGGGCTTAATTTTACCCTTCTTAGTTAATCTAGCTAATCTAGGTTTAGGAAAAATAGGTGTTTTATTAGGGCTAAGTTATCCCCTAGTAAGTATCTCCTTATCTTTATAGTAGCCTAGTTAGTACTTCCTATCCCTAGTATACTCCTTTATATACTTATAATAGTTATATTTATATTTATTATTATTTTATAAATACTATATAAATATACTTAGTAACTTATATATTAGGTTTATCTTAGGGTTATATTAACTACTATACTATCCTTATATACCTTTTTATAATTAATATAATAATTACTTATTAGTCTTTACCTAGTTAATTTATTATTATTATTAGCTAGCTAGTAGAGATAAAGGAGGCCTAATTCCTTAATTCTTAGCTTCTTTTCTTTCTTTTAATAACTATATTAATTATATATCTCCCTTCTTCTTACTTATACTTTTCCTCTACTATCCTTATATATTATCTAGTTATACTTATAACACCCTTTACTTATAGATTTAAGCTAACTATATATAAGAAATACTATATTATTACTATTACCCTTAAGTAAGTAAACTATTCCCCCTAATCTAGCCTAAGCTAGCCCTAGTCCCCCTCCTAACCTTAGTAAGATTTTTACTAATAAATCTATACCCCCCCCCGCCTCTTATTATAATAAGCTACTCTCTTTCCTTATTAGCCCTTAGTTTAGTAACTAATTAGTATAGCCTTATTATTATCTTACCTCTAAGATAACTAGAGGAGATAAGCTCCTACCTTAGGATAACCCTAAGCTTAAGTAAGGTAACCCTTAAGTTACCCTCTATAGCTACTATATTAGCTAAATAAAAAATACTAGTAAGTTAACTTATTTTTAGCTTATATATATATATATTACTCTTAGCCTAGCCTTAATCCTCCCTTACTAATAAGTTTAGCTAAAACTAGCTTATATACTAAGTATATATAAATAAAGTAATATTACCCTTAAGTAAGTTTACTCTAGTCCTAAGTTAACCTTAATAGTTAATTATAATAAGTACTACCTATAGTTAAGGAGAGTATAACTACTATTTAGGGCTAGCTATAAGACTACCCTATAACTACTCTAATAGTAGTCCTAGCTAATCTTACCTTTAAGTAGTTAATACTAGCTATATCCTAGGCTTATTATAATACTAGTAGTATTATTACTAAGGAGGCCTAGGATTAGGCCTATATTATTAGAGGGGTTTACCTCTCTATTACTATTACTATTATACCTATTATACTTACTATTATTACGCCCCTTACCCCTGCCGTAAACCCTATAGGCCCTAGTTAGCCCCTTATTATAACTAACTAGGCCTTACTCTTTAATATTTTATTAAAGTTATATTATATCTCTTATAGATTAAGAGTTTTAGTAACTACTACTATCCCCACTAACCCCACCCTAGCCCTAGGCTTAGCCCCTGCCGCCCTTATAGATATCCCTATTACGCTTATTAACCCTACCCCTACGCCTATTACACCTATAGCCCCTATTACACCTACTATAGCCCCTAGTAGTATCTAGGGGCTAGTTATTAATCTAGGCTTAGATAATAATAAAGGTATTATAACCCTAGAGTAACCCTATCTTATAGCTACTAAGAGCCTAAGTAAGCCTCTCTTTTTTATTCTTTTAATAATAAGACTAATATTTAACTTAGTTAGCTTTATTTTAGCTCTAATATAACTCTTACCTTAGTTTATTTTATTAATAATATTAAGTTCTTTTATATTTAACCCTTTTTTACCTTAGCCTTTATTTAGCCTTAATTATAAGTTAATCTTTATATATAATAATTATTTTTCTTTATAAACCTACTTTATTATCTTTTTACTTTTAACTAAATTATTAAAGATATAAAAGATATTATATTATTCTTATAATAATATTACTCTAAAGATATTATCTTTTCTTATTAGCTTATATTAAAGTAGTATATAATAAATATCTTCTAAGCTACTCTAGTATTAATATACTCTAAACTTATAGCTAAGGATATAGTATTTATAAAAGAAGATATTTAGTCTAATTTTACTTATTTAAAGTTATATTATAATAAAGCTAATATAATATAAAGAGTATAAGACTAGGGCTACTTTAGTCTTATATTTAAGTTATAGTAACTTATATATTAAAAAAAGTATAAAGTATCTTACTCTTCTTTAGTTTTTAGTCTTCTCTTATTTTTACTTTATTTATTACTTTTAGTTTACTTACTTATTAAGTATATATTAGTCCTTCTCTAAGACCCCCTTACTTATTTTTAATAAACTATTTATTATAGTATAGCTACGTTATAAGTAAGAGAATATAGCTATAAGCCTATAAGGCTAGGGGGCTAGGAACCTTAGTATTATAAGATAATTAGGGTAAATAAGGGTCTATATATAATAAGGGAGAATATACCTATAAAGCTATAAGGTCCTTATATAGACTAAGTAAGGGGGATTCTTATTAGTAAATAATAAAGTTATATTATTATAATATAGTTATTTATCAAGATCTCCTTTATTACTTTCTTTATACTAGTTACTCTCTAATAGGTTATTTATTATTACTATAAGAATAGTAAAGGAATTAATAAAAAGATCTATAATACCTTTAAGAATTATATATATATAGAATATTAATATAACTTCTTTATAAGTTAATAATAAGACTATTATAAATAACTCTTTATCTTTATTAAAGTAAACTAAAAGAAGGTAATAACTACTAGATTATAATATTATCTTATAAACCTTAGTTAATATAAATAATAATTAATCTATATTAATTAATAAAACTATAAGAATATTACTCTTAGGTTATAATAATAAAGTAATACTAAAGTAGATATATAATAAGTAAAAGGTAAGGAAGAGAAAGAGTCTAATTAAGAGGATAAAAAGGGGTAAGAAGGTAAAGCTCCCTAAGGGTTTACTTTTTAATAGTAAGGAGGAAGTGCCTTTAAAGTAAGTTTATAGTAAGGAATAAGGAAGTAAGATTAATATCTAATATCTTACCTTTAAGGCTAAAAGTATAACTAACTTCTAGATATTTATAATAGACTTAGATATAATCTTTATAATAAGACTTTATAAGTTTATAATAATATAATAATAAGTTATTTATATAAGCTAGTACTTTTAAGATAAATTAAAGTAATAGTAGACTTAATAGCTAACTAATAATATAAATAGTAAATTTATTAAGATATAATTATAAGCTTAATTTAGAGAATAGATATAATTAGAAATAAATAATAAGTATATTTATAGCCTTATAGTGTTTATAGACTTAGATCTTATATAATAAGTAAAGAACTAGTTATTTAGGTAATTCTTAAGGAAGTAGGAAAATAAGGAATTAGAGATAATAAACTAGCTACTAACTAATATATATATTAATTTCTTCCTTAATTAGCTATAATTAGTATTTACTAAGGAGATTTTACTAAATAGGCCTCTAAGCTTATAAGAGTAGTTAATAAGTTATAAATATATAGTAGACTTATAGAAAACTTAAGAAAACTAAAGAGACTAAAGTAATAAGAATAAACTAAGTAGGGGACTATATTAACCCTTATAAGACTATAAAATTAGTAATAATTATACTTAGATATTAAAATAAGATAAGGCTATAAGGTTACTATATAATCCTAGTAAACTAGGTTATTAGAATTATAGTAGTATATATAAGTAAAAAGATTATATTATACTAAGAAGGGACTTAAGTATTAGAACTATAGGCCTATTATATAAGGAGTATAAGGTTAATATATATTTAAAAGGGCTAGAATAAGGATATTAGAAGTATAGTAAGGATTATTACTAATTTAAATATAAAGCCTTAAATTATATAATATACTAATAATAAGGGTATACTATAGAAAGGTATAGTAGGAGGCGCTTAACCTAGTTATAGGAATAATAAGAAGGGTACTAGGAGGATATAAGAGAGTAGTAATAAGATATAACCCTAGCCACTAGACCTAACTAGGAAACCTAGGTAGTATATAGGGTATAAGAAGATAGTTATAACTTAACGAAGAATAGTATTCTTATAAGAACTATATATATATAACTACTAGGCTATTATATTACTATAAGAGCTATATTAGACTTAGGAAGTAATAGAAATATTATCTATAGCTATATTATAAGTATAGTTTAGTTAGAACTACTAGACTAAGATATTACTATAGTTAATAGTAAGCCTTTTAAATTACTTAACTAGCTAAATATAGTTATAAGATTTATAGATAACTAAAGAGTAATAAAGATATAGTAAATTTATATTATAGTTATAGACTTAGGAGCTAATAATATATTATTAGGGGTATTATAATAATATAATATAGACCTAAATATATTACTCTTATATAACTACTAGAACTATTACCTTATTATAGAGAGTATATAGCTTATAAAGAGTATATAAGTATATTATAAAGTAGCTATATAAGCTAAATATATATTTATAGCTAGTAAAGATAATAAACTATAAGAGCTAGAGGATTAAGAAGATAGCGTATTATAGGTTAGATATATTAGGTTAGATAATATAAATAATAACTTAAGTATAGGTAAGGTAAGCGCTTAAATATATAATAAGGGAGCTAAGAGAATACCTCTAAAATATATAGACCTTATAGTAGTCTTCTCTAAGGAAGAAGTATTATAACTACTACTACTAGATAAGCTATAATATATAATTAAACTAGAGGATAATATAGTACTACCTTAAGGACTAATTTATATACTTATACTAAAAAAGCTATAAGAACTTTATAACTTTATAATAAAAATATAAAAAAAGAAATAGATTTAGTAATTAATAAGCCTAGTAAGTATACCTATCTTATTTATATTAAAGAAAAGTAGTAAGTTATAGATATATATAGATTATTATATATTAAACTAATAAATATATAAGAATTATATAGTATTATTACTAATAAATAAGATAATAGACTAATTATATAGTATAAAGATCTATAGTAAGTTTAATATCTAAGATATATACTAGTATATCTAAATATATAAAGGAGATAAGTAGAAAATAGCGTTCTACTATAAATATAACTACTTTAAATTCTTAGTAATACTATTTAGGCTAATAAATATACTAGTAATATTCTAAGAATATATTAATATAGTATTATAACCCTACCTTAACTAGTTTTATATTATATACCTTAATAATATATTAGTATATAATAATAATATTATAAAGTATATATAGTATATTTATAAGGTACTATAATAGACAGGGAGGATCACTAGAAAACCCATAGTAATAGGGTGCTATATATAAGAGCTTCTATAGTCTATAATATAATAAAAGATTATCATCCCTCTAAGGGTTAGTATATATATATAAAATAATTAAAGTTAGTCTAATTAGGAGTATTAAATTATTAGAAATATAAAAATTATAAAGGAGAAAGAT
>JAEIJG010001469.1:0-10536 GCA_037289395.1 Beauveria scarabaeidicola
CTTAGTTTAATAGTAATATTATACTTAGTTATTATTTCCTAGCTTATAATATTCCCCTTAGTACTAGAGTTAACTAGAGCCTTAATTAGCTTCTAACTAAGATTATTAATCTTAATATAGATAAATAATAAGGACTACTATAAAGCTATTATATACCCCTCTTTAAAGATATAGTTTATACTTAAGTTATAGATTATTAACTATAGAATATAGTTAAAAGTATTACTAAAGTCTAGGAATAAGATTATCTCTATTATAACCTCCCTATCCTCTCTTTCTTTAATAACTAAATACTCTTTAGTCTTTACTAATATAAAATACTCTTCTTTATTTATAGAACTTTTACTATTCCTAATTATAATTATACTAATATTTATTATTACTAGAATATTCTTAAAGGCTTATTTAAAGGCCTCCTACTCCTCTAAAAAACATATAGTAGCTATTAGTACTTAAGATTACTTTATACTAGCTAGTATTATAGAGACTACTTCTATCTTCTTAATTTATTTTACTATATCTAAAATTCTTTATAAAAGTAATTATCTAATTAAAGGATTATACTATATAACTTTAGTAGCTATTATACTTATTTTCTTTCTTAGAATCTTATTAACTAGTTAATACTTTAGATTACTCTTTACTCTCTCTTTCCTCTTACTAAGAATATCCTCTTATTAAAAGTCTTTAGTAAGTATACCTCTATAGCTATTACTAAGGTCCTCGCCTTCTACTATATTATTAGATATATATAATTACTTCCTTAAATACCTTATTATATTAATAAAAGTAGTAACTAGGGGTCTTATATTATTATCTAAAAAAATAATATTAACTCTAAGTCCTTATTATACTTCTACTAGCTATAATATTTTCTACCTAAATAATAGCTTATTCTAAGTATAATTAATATCCTCTTATTTACTAAGAGTAGTATTTATCTAGGGGTTTAAGGCTCCTCTTAGTAATATAACTTATCTTTTAAACTTTAATATAAAGACTTTTAGAGCTTAAAGAACTATAAGCTTCTAAATTACTATCTTACCTTAGAGCTAGACTAGTAGATAAGGTAGAATAAGGTATTCTCTAAAACCTCTAAGAGATAAAGTGTAAGTACTTATATTATAGGTATAGAACTAAATAGTAGTATTTATATTTATAAATTTATACTTATTTAGATAATACCTAGGGTAAAAGTAATACTAATACTTTCTCTTTATATTAGATCTTATAGTATTAATATAGAGTTCTTACTCTTCTTCTTTATTATTACTTAACTTAATAATCTAATTCTTATCTTTAATAATAATATTAACTTTTATTAGGTTCTACCTAATAGCTTTAAGGAGCTCCTTATAATCCCTCTTAGCTAACTTATCTTTCTCCTTATCTTTATTTATAATATAGATTACTAGCTTTTTTAACTTATTAATAGCCTCTATTATATCTAAGTCACTAGTAAGCTTAGGAGTATCTTATTAAGACACTAACCTTATATCCTCTACCTTCTCTATTACTTTACCTTTTTTTATTACCTAGAGTTTCTAATTAATAGTCTTCTTATATCTCTTATCTTACTAGAACTAGATATAATCTCTAATAAACTAAAAAATCCTTTAGTATACCTCTTTATAAGGTAGGTTATTAAAACTTATTATACTAATATTATAATACTTACTTATACTAAGATAAACTCTTAATAATATAATTAACTATAAGTATCTAGACTACTTAATTATTATAAGAAGGTCTTTACTAACTAGACTATAAAGATACTTATATTTAATAAGCTATTTACTAATTACTTAGTAGTTATCTATTAGGGGTATTCTATTATACCTAGCTAACTTAATTTAAGAGCTAAACCTTTTTTTAGTATTATACTTAAAAAAGTATTTAATTAGCTTTATTTTTATATTTACCTAGTTATAACTAAAGATAAGATACTTAACTTCCTCTAATATATAAATCTTTATTATTTTAAGTAATTCCTTACTCCTAAAGGTAATTAGAATACCTTAGATATTAAGCTAGCTATTAAACTTCTTTAGGAAATTAGTAGAATTATTTTTATTAAACTTTTCTTTAAAGGTAATCTATAGCTAAAGATTTACCTAGATTAAGGTTATAAGGAGATCCTTACTATTAATAAAGTTTAAGAAGTTAGTATTATACTTAATAAAGTCCTTTCCTAATCCTTTACTAGCTTATCCTCTGCTAAGGCTAATACTACCTACCTCTTTACCTTTTAAGGCTTACTTCTTCTTACCCTTCTTTACTTCTTCTCTTACTCCTTCCTTTATACTAATCCCCTCTATATTATTAATTAAGTTATCTAGTAGGTTAAGGATATCTTATATAGTAGTAAAAACTAAGCCTTTATATAGGTTTAGTACTCTAGTACTACTAGATAATATAAATATAGTTATTATAAAAGGGTTAAAAAATAATTAAAAGATCTAGTATAAACTAAAGTAAGGATAAAGATAATATCTTTTTAAATAACTTAATAGCTTATATTTAGCTTACTTTATATTATAAGTTAGAGGCTAAGAGTCTACTATTTTTTAAAGATAGGAAAAACTTCTATCTTCCTCTTATAGCTACTAGTGTTATAATTAATAGCTTCTTATATATTTTATTAAGTAATATCTTAGTCTTATTTTAGTTTTTACCCTTAACCTATCTTTTAGTTCTTAGACTAGGGTATACTTATAGGTTATTAGCCTAGTGTCCTAATACTATAGGATAATATAGGCTTATTAATAACTTAGGTATAAGATATATATTTATTAAGTCCTTTTAACTAGATTAGAGGATTACTTTATCTTAGAATAACTAAGGTTAACTTCGCGAGTAGAAAATAACACGTGACTATATTAAGCCTAATCTAGTGATAAAATTAAAAAATAACCTATTAGATATTTAAAATATATAAATCTACCCCTAGATAATAGTAGCTTAAAGCTACTTTACTAGGGGTAGTTATAGTAAGCGATTTACTACTAAAGATATACCTAGATGTGTCTTAATAACTAAATAATATTATAATAAGCCTAATATAGTTATAGCCTAACTAAGATTAAGATCTAAAAGAGAAATAATTAATAAGCTTTTTTTCTTAATTAAAGAAGAATTTAAAGACTAGGTAAAAGAATTATAGTCTAAATATAAATAAATATAAGCCTAAAGTAAGGCTAAAGTAGCCTTAATAGGGGCTAATAGTCTAATTAATTATAAGATAATATAAGTTATTATTAAGGAAATAGTTATATAAATACTTAAAGAGAGCTAGAGTATTAGGTAGCCCTAGCTACTAACCTAGGTATAGTCTTATACTAAGGTAGTAGTAGCCTAGAATTAGGCTAGCCTAAGGGTAAAGCTAGTCTTAGCTAGGTATATATAAGAACTAGTTATTAATATTAGAAGATATACTTAAGAGATTAAGAACTAGTCTCTCTAGGAGGTTATAATAGTAGTTAATAAGGCGATTTATACTAATACTATAATAATAATATATTACCTCCCCTTAAGAGATATAGTCCTAACCTTCTATTAAAAAGTAAAAAAATATATAAAAAATAAGCTATAGGTAAAAGTTATATTTAGCCTAGAAGTAACTTTATCCTAATAAGTCTATACTATAGTTATTAAAGTAGTCTTACTTAGTAAGGTTCTATAAGATATAACTAACCTTATAATAATACTTTTTACTTTTAATAAAGTAAATATTATTACTATAAAGGTATATTACTCTTAATTTAAATTTAAGATAAAAGCCTTACTTATTATTAAAACTTATAATATAAAAATAATAAACTACTTATATAAATAAAAAGTCTTTTTTAACTTATAAGTATTCTAATATAAACCCTTTTTAGATATAATCTAGCCCTTATAATACTTTAGATATTACTAATATAAATATATAAAAAAGTTCTATTAGAATAAAAAGTATTATAATTATTATATATACTAGTCTTATTTAAGGACTAAGCTATATCTAGTTAAGGTAAATAATAAGAAAAAATAATATCTAAACTATAAAGGTAATTACCTAGTATAGTCTTAAGATTACCTTATAATAAAGTAATACTAGGGCTAAGCCTAGGAGGTATATTACTTTTAACTAATATAGTTTAAATCTTACTACCTAAGGGAGGAGAGAGCCTTAAGGTCTCTAAGGGCGTTATTACCCTTAAAGAGAGCTAGGAGTATATAGTGCCTAAGGGGGCGCTTACTAGGCCTCTCCTTAGTTATATTAGCTATCTAGAGGCCTTTCCTAGTATAAACTAATATATTAAATTTTAACTTTACTAACCTATAAGAGGGATCTATAAGACCTATATTAGTATTACTAACTAGAATCTTCTAAAGAGTAATACTAGCCCTTAGGTTAGATAAGAGCTAGACCCTAGACTTCTTATTATTAGCCCTTACCTTACTAACTAAGAGTAAGAACCTTCTCCCCCCTCTTTTATTATTATTTATAACCTTAGAACTAAGTTAAGATATAATTATAACTAAACTAGCTTTACCTAAATAAATAAATAAAGATCTTTTCTTAGAATATTTATAAAAATAATAATAATATATAGTTAGCTCTTTACTAAGAGGATAATCTAGATATTATAGTAATTTAGGAAGTATTATTAGGTAGCCCTTTACTTACCTTTATATTAGCGTTATACTAATACCTTTAGGGGGGTAAGTAAATAGTAACTTATATTTATAAAAAAATTAATAGATTTACTTAAGAAGGAATAGTAAGAGATAATATATACTATATTTAATTCTATAAGAGTCCTCTTATCTTTATAAACCTCTACTTAAAGCCTAGTATAGACTTAAGCTAACTTATAGGTAATATACTACTAGCGCTAGGAGTCCTAAGAGCTATAGTAGGAGATTTTAACCTTTACTACCTATCTTAGGACTTATATAAAAAGAAATCCCTATATATTAATAAGATAATTAAGGCCTTAACCTATACTAAGACTACCTTAATTACCTTACTAGGAATAATAATATAGTATAGATATAATTACTATATAAGTACTTTAGACCTTCTCTAGGCCTCTTTATTACTAAAGCCTTAATATATATCTTTAGACTAGGACCTATATAGCTTAGATTACTCTTTATAACTACTAGAACTTTAAGTACTCTAAGTAAAGATAACCCCTAGAGTAAAGAGATAAGGTAAAATTAATAAGAGTATTATATTAGTAGAGGTAGTAGCCTAGCTCTTAGTTATAGTTAAGTTACTAATATTTAATTCTTTATAAATAAAAGTAATATATAGCTAGCTTACCTTAGTACTTAAAGATATTATTAAAAAGGCTATCCTTAAGATAAGACTACTTTAAGACTAATAACTAGCCTAGTAGTTAAAGTTAATAAGGGGAGTAGTAATAAAAATAAAATAAGCCTAGTAAAGGGCTTTAAGATCTAGAAACTAAGTTAATTAGAATATAATAAATATAATAAAGAAGGCCTAGGCCTAAGCCTTAGTTAAGGTATAATAAGTAGCCTAGAGAACTTACCTAGACTTATTAAGAGATACCCTAGCCTTATAAAGATAATACTAGTAGGCTAAAAGATATATAATAAGATATATAGTAGATATAATCTTAGTACTAGCCTAACTAGATTAGAGGTTATTAATATAGATAAGAGAAGAAAAAGTAAAGGTCTTTACTAAAAAGTTCTTTCCCCCCCCTATAGAGAATAACCCTAGATTAGACTTAGGTAGGGAATACCTAGTAGCCTACTTATTATAAAATATAACTAAGATCTTAGTATAAATTATAAAAGAAGAAGTAAAAAATACCTTATAAAGCTACTCTACCTAGAATATACTAGGTCTAGATAGAGTCCTATATAGCCTACTAAAAGCCCTTAGCCCTCTTATTTACTAGATACTAGCTAAATTATTTAATATATCCCTAAAGTCTAGGTATTTCTTAGCCTAGTACTATATTAATATTATAGTTATACTTTAGAAACTAAGAAAATCCTTAGAGGAGTTTTAAATAATAAGAGGCTAGTAATTAATAACTCTTTTAAATATAATAAAGAAACTACTTAAGAAGATCCTAGTTATATATATTATAGTTATAGTAGAAATATACTAGCTCCTCTTAGAGGGATAAATAAGTAATAAGAGAAAGAGGTTAATAGAGATAATAATCTTACTAGTAATAGAGTTAATCTTAGTAGCCTAAGCCTAAGGTAGAGCTATATTACTCTTATAGTTAGATATTATTAGTATATTTAATAATATAGACTATTATTTACTTATCTAAGAGCTTTAATATCTTAGATACCTAAAGTAAATCTTAAATTTAATATAATTCTTCTTTAATAATAAGATAACCTAGCTTTATATTAATAATAGCCTAATAGAGGAATACCTATTATAAAGAGATATACCCTAGGGCTTACTACTATTTCTAATTCTCTTTATCTTATTTATAAGCTTACTTTATAAAGCCCTTAAAGTAGCCCTAAGCTTATAAACTATTAGGTTTATAGATAATATAAATCTCTTATATATAAAGAAGAATTATAATAAGATAAAGTATAAGCTTAAGATTACTTAGTTAATTTACTAAGAGTAGTCTTAAACCTACTACCTTAGCTTCCTAATATTAAAATTTAAATTAATATACTTTTAATATAAGTATATATTAGACCTAAGCCCTCTTATACTTAAAGATAAAATAGTTAAGTTATTTATAAGTATATATTTACTTAATATAGTTTTTTTTATAAGGCTTAGATAAGGAAAGTAAATTAAGATAGTATTAGGTAAGATAAAGTTAGTGCTTTAGGCCTTATAAGTAATTATAAGGAAATTATAAAGCCCCTAGGTCTAGGAGGTAAGGGATATTTACCTCTAAGGTATTTATCTAATTATATTATTTAGAGTTATAATATAGTATTACCTAAAAAATAAGCCTATAAAGGGCCTAGTAAGACCCTTTTATAAACTATAAATAAGGTACTTATAAGTTATTAGAGAAGTCTTTAAAGTAACCCTTACTTATTATATTAAGATAGAACTTTAAGTCCTCTTAATAGATATTTATTTATTAATAAAGAAAAGTAAGACCCTAAACTAATAAGAGGCTAATAAGGCTATAACCTAACTCTATTATATAAAGACTTAGGTAACCTCCTTTATATTACTATAAAGAAGCTATAAAAAGTAAATTACTTTACTAATATAAAGGCTTTATAGTAGTTTACTAAAAATAAGTAAAAGGGTCTTAGAGGAGGACTAATATATACTTAATAAGTAAGTAAGCTAAAAGTAATAAATAAAGTAAGAATAAGAGGAAACTAAGAACTAAAAGAGGATAAGATATCTTATACTCTTCTTAGTATATAAGCTATTATAGCTTAAATATAAGGCTAAAGTAACCTTAATCTTATACTCTTTATATTATATTAGCTTTATTATAATATAACTTAAGATAAGTAAAATTAGACTAAATATCTTCTTTTATAAATACTATATCTTTAATAATAAGTTAGAAGTATATTAGTACTAAAGTAATCTAGAAGATATTTACTATATATTACTTTAATATAAGCTAATAAGAAAGGATAATATCTTTAAAGTAATATTATTATAAAAATAATATAATATCTTTTATACTTTTAATAATCTAATTAAAAGTAAAAAGATAATAAAATAGGTTTATAAGGAAAAATAGCTAATATATATAAATATTAGCTTATAATTAAAGCTAAATAAGGGCTAAGATAAAGAAAGGTTAAATATAAAAGAACTAGGTATTATTAATAAAATAAGAGTATTGCTATTTATGTAGTGCTGTTTTACTATTTATGCGGTGTCACGTGCGCTACTAGCCCCCCCGGTTTCACCTATACTAGCGTGGTACCTCTATTTTAGCGTATATATATATAAAAGGTAATATACCTAAAAAGGATTACCTAAATAGCTAGAATTTTAATATTCTTATCCGCATTAACCTATAATTATTATTCTTACCTCCTTTCCCCTTAAATAACATTATAATAATATTAGAAGATAATAATTAGCCTTAAATTCCTCTACCACTATCGCTAGCGCCACTCTTTAATTCTTTATATAATCTCTTTACTTTTCTATAGAACTTTTACTAATTAAATAACGCTATAGTTATTAAGAGTAGCTCTTCTAGTAAGCGTTAACCTAATAATAGCTATATAACTATATATTACTAAATTATTTATAATAAGGGTTATTACTAGCTCTTATAAGCCCTAGGGCTTTAAAAGATTAGTTCTTAAAAAGTTAATTATATGTTTAAAATTAACACTAGAATAACTACCGCTTTAGGTAGTAAGTAGATATATAAGATAGCTTATAGTATATATAATTACTCTCTCTCTCTTTACCCTTTAAGCCACCTAATTCTTTACTACTAAATAACTAAATAAAAGAAGCTTAAGAGAAACCTATTTTCACTAAAGGCTCTACTTGCCTAGGAGCTTAGTAATATCCTCCGCAAAATATACCCTAAACTATAGCCCCTTTTTATTAATAAAGATATATATAATAACTATTAGAAGATTAAAATTAAGAATTTAAATAGCCTAACCTTAACCTAATAATAGATATAAATTCTATAGTAAAATAACTACTACTATACTATTAAATATAATAATAATACCCTAATCGCTATATTTTAGACCTATCCCTAGTACTAGGAAATATAGCGTTATTTCCTTTATATTATTAGGCTTAATAATATATATAAAACTAATTACTTTAAAATATTCTTATTCTAGGTTATTAGCTTAACTAATTAGAATTCTATTATTAATTTCTACTAGGGTCTTATTAATACTAAGACCTATAAGGGTTATAATTAGCTAATAACCTAGCTTAAGGAATTCTAATAAGAACTTAGTACCTCTTAACCTACTATTATTATAATAAATAATAAATCTACACTTAAAAAGGCACTTTTAAAGACATAGCTAGATATCTAGTAATAACTATATATCTTCCACATTAATAGTAATATTTAAGCTAAAATTAATACCTAATAGGTTAAATTAGATAATAATAAGGAGCCTAAAGAAGATAAGGCTAAAGTCCTCACTAGCCTTAGAAATTAATATTTAATAATAGCTAAAGGCACCTATAGTAAAGTAAGGATATTAGTAGTATAGAAGAGGGTGGTTTAGGCACTAATAAAAGCTAAATTTAAAGAGAATTAGAAGATAATAAGAATATAATACTAGAGGTAATACTTAATCTTATAATATATTATAATAAAGCACTTTCTAATAAGATATTAATAGGCTAAATATCTAATTAGTTATTACTAGAATTTTAGTTAATATACTAATTCCCTTATTAAAACCGTATATAAAGACATTAAGATATATCTAGTGACTAGAATAGGTGATCTCTTATACCTATATAACTATTTAATATAGGTTATTAAACGTAAAGAATAAGATTATTAAGTAAAAGTAGCTATAATAGCGTATTATTAGATATAGGATTTTAACTAGAAGTGGCTTAGTAAGGTTATAATAACTATAGCGCGTGTTACCCTTAAACTTCTTATATAAGAGTATAATAAGACTATAGCCTTAATTAAGTACCCTAATAACCCTTACTAGCGGCTACCTCTAGCTAGAAATAAATACTAATTTATAAATTAATATAGGCTACCCTATATATATTAACTTAAGTAGATAATTCTAACTAATAGTATAGTTAGTTAAGATATAGTATATACCTATTAGTAACTATAATAGCCTTTAATAAGAATTCTACCTCTTTTAGTGTGATTTAATAGCTAATCTAATTATAAGATATTAAAGAACCCCTCTACTAAATATAATATCCTAATATTATTTAGAACCTCTATAGTAGGCCTTAGGTAGCTATTAATATAAAGATACTAGTACTAAATACGTAGATAACTAAGGAAATAATAGTACTATTAGCTCTATTGTTAATAGCGCCTAAATAAGTAGAATCTAGGCTATTAGGGTAATTAAGTTAACGTAGTATATAAGTAATATATTTAAGCGCGCGTTATATAAGGTTATAGGTAGAACTAGCTAGATAAAGGCTACTATTAGTGTAGAAGAACCCTTTATCTAGCCTATTATATATATAATTGTTAATAATAGCGAAAATGCGTTTTTTAAGTGAATTAGTAAGCGTTAAGAGCCTCTACGAGAGGAGGCGGCGGCGGCGGCGGCGGCGGCGGCGGCGGCGGCGGCGAGTGTGTGTTATAGTAGGAATTAGCGCGGAAGAATCGTTAATCCGGCTCTAATGTGTACATAATCGTTAAAAACAGCGAAAATGTGTTTTTTAAGCAAATTAGTAAGTATTAAGAGCTTTAATTAACGGCGGCGGTAGCGGCAGCGCGGGGAAGGTGGTATTAGTAGTAGTAGTAGCTAGAAAAAATTAAATATTATACTATTTTAAAAGATACTTCTAATTTCTATATAATTTACCTATAAACTTAGGTACCTCTAAAAATCTATTTATAA
>JAEIJG010001470.1:0-10536 GCA_037289395.1 Beauveria scarabaeidicola
TTCCCGCCAAAAAAAAGGGGGGGGGGGTTGTCCAGTCTTTTTGCTAGTTTTCCGGCCGGCTCCTATCTTACTCTTATTATAAAATAAAAGAAAACTATGCTCTGTTGAGTTTTGGGGACCCGAATGATTTGTAAAACTTGTTACCACTCCTTTGTTTATGCGCTTCTGAGTAATGGCCTCGCAGTCTCGCCTGGTCCCCAGGAGCCAGACTAATGCGAAAGCAGTCACATACCAAACCATCTTTCTCCAAGGGCTTATCCGTACTCGCCCCTTGGAAGATTTGGCTCTTCATTAGTTTGCCCGCTAACACAGAGTTTACACTTGTACCGAACAACGCTGGCGGTAATTCCACGCCGCGGCCCCCCTCCGTCCAATGTCTCACTGCGCTATCCAAAGCCCATTACGCACGACTTTTGCGTGTTATATCCGTAGTTTTGTCAGCTGTCTCGATACTTTGTATGCTTCCAGAAAAGAACTCATGAATCAACAAATAAATCGAATAATTATAGCACCCGTACGCCAATATACATGTTTCTTAAAGAAACCAGTCAAGACCGTCTGTGTGAGCCTATTCAACGTGAAATGTCGAGCTTGCGCCCTCAAAAGCCGTAATCTTTCCCCCAAACGCCTTGGCATCTCCAAAGTACTTCAACCTGTACTCGCCGTCCCTCGCCCACTCCTCCACCTCCCACTCCAGCGTCACCTCGCTCGTGCCCCCGAGGGCCGACAACCGCTTCCAGCGAAACGCGAGCGCCCAGTCCGAGTCATCGCGCACCGTCGTCCACTCGGCCTCGGCCCCGGTCCCGGCCTCCGCAGTCCTGCGCTCGACAGCCGCGTACGTCTGCTCCAGACGCAGGTTGTTGCGCGGGTTGGCGCCGACGAAGCGCGCCGTCACCGTCTCGCCCCGGCGGAACCGCGTCTTGGCCACATCTTTGCTGACGCTGCCGTAGGGGCCCGACCACGTCCGGTCGTACACGACCCCGGTGATGAAGCTCACGGCCTTGCGGCTATTGTCCGGCGGCAGCCGCCGCACCCTGCGGCCGGCGCGTGGCGTCGCGTGCGTGGCCTTGAGGTAGTGCAGCGTCTCCAACGTACGATTGACGTACGCCGCCAATGTGTGCGCGCCGTACAGCGTCGAGGCGCCTTCATAACGTTGGATACTGATTGATTAGCCTTGTAAAATGGATGCGCCGTCCTTCATCACTTACTTGTACTCTTGCTCCGTAGTAATGTAGTGCGTGTAGCTGTTGCTGGGAGCGCCAATCACCACAATCGGCTCCTGGCCGGCCAAGTCCTCCTTCATCTGCTCCTTGCTCTGCGACGCAACGGCCTCCTTCCAGCGTCTTCCCGCCATCGTCGTCGCCTCTCCCGGGCTGACCACAATCAAGAGCTGGCCAACGCGAAACGTCTGCACGTCGACAATGTTGGGCGTCCATTCATACGGCCGCCCCACCTCTCCCACATCTAAAATGATGGGTTTGGGATGCTGGCAGTCCATCTGCTCCTGGCTAGGCGGCTTGAGCAGCCAGCGGATGACGCGCCAGATGGGGAGGGAGTTGGTCATGTTGCTGCCGTGTTGAATGAGGTCAAAGCGCCCCGGTTCGTCGCTCGTTCCGCCTCCGAATGAGTATCCCAAAGCTGCCGGGCACGTTCGAGCCGCGGTGCCGTTGGCAAGTACAAACTCGTATCCAGCCATGTCATGAAACTCGTGCACCGCCTTGACGCCTACGCCTCTGACATTGTGCGTCTTCTCGTTGAGCTCCTTGTATACGCTCATGGCGCCTTCAACCTGCAGCCGAGCAATCTCGTAACAAGACGATGCGCCGTAATCATTCTTGAGGAAAAGAGGTCCGCGGCTGCGGCAGAATCCAGGACGTCCGTCGCTGCAGCTACTAGTCTTGAAGTCGCAAGGCTCACCCGTGTCTTCGCAGTATGCACCCAGAACATTCGGGCTTGCGTCTCCCATGTTGGCTTGCGAGAAGCCAGCGACAAAGTCTTCCGTCTCGCCGGTTCCGCCGCGGACTTGACGCTCAAACAGATCCGCTGCGAGTCCCTTGTTATCGCCCGTAATCAGAGTATTATTGGCCTGCATCGAGGTGCCGTGCGTGGGGAACCATGTAAGCACGCCGATATTTTTACCATCAGCCTCTCTCTGGAACTTGAGAACCGTGATATCCTTTTCCACGGACCCGTCGTCTTCAGTGCTAATGTTGTAGCGCGCTCGCTCCTCTTCAGGATTTGCGTAGTAAGAAAAGAGACTGCGGTTGATGTTGGCACCGAAAATCTTGGTCTTGCCGACGCTGAGAGTACCTGCCGCGAGGCTTTCATGGGCCCGCTGGATGGAAAGCAGGCAGCCGTCCACAATGGCCTGGTAGCTTTGCTTATCGAAACCCTTGCTTGTGATTTGCGGCAGCAGATAATTCACCCAGGCTCCGGGACCAGAGTGTGAATGCGTGGCGGTAACTGCCAAGTTGTCGTGATTATACATGGAGTATGCTGGGCCAAGCTTTTGCAGGCCATGGAGAATGCCAAACCGAATAGCAGTGTCACCAGACTGGGTATCCAGGACGAGGTAGATGAAACGATCCTTGGGATTATCAACATCGCCAACAATAAAAGCACGCGAGTATAGACGCTGGCGCAAGCCGCTGCCGATTTGATTAGTGTCCGCATAGCCCATCATGTTGAGCTCAACGACAGGGCCGGTAATGTCGGCTTTGCCCACGCCCAGTAAATAGCGGTCCGTCTCATGCGGAGCAGGGAGGCCAGAGAGAGGCTCATCAGTGTCCTCAAACTCATAGACTCCCCAGTCCCCCAGACGCGACCATGGGCGCAAGTCGGTGGATGTGCCAAACAGGCCGAGAGTAGCGATGACACACGCAACAGCCAGGACGAGAAAGACCATGCAGTGGCCGCATCGTGAAAAATGCGACCTGCGATGCTTCACCAACGGCTTCTCAAGTCTGTTGAGGCCTTCCTTTCCAGGCAAGGGCTTGCTGGTGTTGGCCGGCGGTGCCATGGTGGCTGGTTCCAAATGTGCCGGAGCTGCCGCCCTTCATGAGTGTATGGGTGAAAAAGGGTGAAAAAGGATGAGGAGGACGGCGGCGACCAAGCGAGAAAGAGATTACAAAGCAAAGCGTCAGACCAGCTGTGAGCCCCTCCAAAGCATACGTGATGGTTTTGTGAGTGCACAGTCCGACTTTGTCACGCCCATACGCTGGCAGTCTCGTGTTTGAAGTGTCACTGTGTCAGCCTGGATACGGACTGGCGCGCCAGCTGGCGCTTTGGTGGGGGCGCCAAAGAATGCGCCGTCTCAGCACGGGAAAACAAACAGGATACAACAGCCCAGTCAAGCATCTACATCAGCACGAAATTTGTCGATAGCCATGAGAGACGAAGACCACAACAGCCAGTCAAGCATTTACATCTGCACGAAATGTGTCGGTAGCCATGAGAGACTACTGGTGCACGCACCATCCACCAGCATTGAGTGGACGCAGCTTGGCAGCCTCGACGCTGCTCAACCGTCGCCACTAGCAGCCCTTGGACGATTACACAGGGCGTAATCAGCAAAAACAAATCTTTGCCTCAAAGTAAGCGCTTCACTAGATACATAGCCGCTGTAACAGCACAGAGCAGGCGAGATGGCCCGTCCCGCTAGCATGGCCACCGAACCGCCGACGAGCCCTCTTCGGATGGACAGGATCGCTCGGATGAACCAGGTCCGGTTACAAATCATTTGACAAGCGTATGATGCTTATCTATGCATGTACATGCTCCATATGGCGATCTCTCCGTGCACAGCCAATGACCAGCATCGACTCCGTCACGTAGTTACCGCTTGCACCAGTGAAGCACGTCACCGCATGGCTCCGCAGACAGGCCACCTATCTACGTAGTGTCCACCGCTACGACTCGGCTGGGCATAGCGCTGTGGTCGTTGCGCTGACGAATAGTACTTGTAGATTTCGTCTTATGATCCGCATACTGAGGGCGTGATCGTAAGAGTTAGTCTCAGCCAATTTGCCTGCGACTTTATCGTAGGTAGCGTAGATCCTTACTAAATTTAGTATAGCGCGCCCACTAAAAGTTATGTAGACTTTATATAACTTAAAGACAGAGGTATCTTTTTATAGGGGCTTTAGAACCTACTAAATTTAACTAAGAAGCTACTTTTTTCTACTATTTTTCTTAAGTCCTAGGCGTAATAAAGTCCTAGCTAAGTTAGGCGGGAATTTATTACACCTATAACTTAAGATAAATCATAGAACCCCTCTAGGCACTATAGAGCTCCTAAATAAGGTTATTAATAAGGTTATTCGTGTATCTATAACCCTTCTAATAACTAAAAGAGCTACTATAATGTTAGTAATTAATAAAAAGTAGTTATATTAGTTTATTATCTTATTAATTATATATAAATTAATAGGATTTAATAAATCTAAATTTAATTATAATAATATAATACTCTTAGATTAATATAACTTCTTAATTAGGCGTTAAAGAGGGTAGAAAAGAAGACTTAGTGATTATCTTAATAATTATTAATACTTACTTAAAAAAGTAATTAAAAAGCACTTTATAGATATATTCTAGATATTATAAATTGTTTTTTTTTAGCTTATTAAATAGTTTAAAGATAATATAAAGCTTTAGAATAGCTAGTGGTTTTTACTTAGCTTAAAAGTGATGATTTTTATCTAGATTTATATATTTAATAAGCCTTAATAGAATACTACTTAAAGGTTCTTTATTAGCTAGTTAAGTATATTAAAATACTTTAAAGAATTAATCTAGCTAATAAAGAAGTTATATTATATCTTTATTAGGCTTCTACTAGTTAATTATCTATCGCTAAGGGTTAAAATAAGCACTTTTTTCTAGTAATTCTTAGGTGCTATTAGTGTTATAGATAGTATATATATCCTAGCCTTTATCCCTCTTTAAAAATAGTAGAGATTTTAGTTAAGGAAGGGAATAATTACGTAGAATATGCTTATAGTAGTGACTTTTAATGGCCTCTTCTTATTTATATTAGTGGGCGCTAAAGGCTCTCTAAATAACGCTATATTATTTCCTATTACCCTTAAAAATAGGTTAGAAATACTAGTTAGAAGATTCTATCTTAGGGATATAGGCTTTAGTAATAAATAACGTCTTTTAACCCCTTTTAATATAATCTATTATTATATACTAGACTAGGATAATTTAGGGAGGAATCTAGTAAATCGAGAGGAATAGTATAACTTTTATTATTTATAGCTTTAGTTGATTGTTAAGTAGGTATTTAGCTGTTTAAAGGGTTAATAGAAGATTATTTAAAGTAGTACCCTAAAATATTCTTATTAGGATTAAATTTAGATTATTTATGCTATAACTAGCCTCTTTAATTTCATCTAGTTAGGTAGTAAAGAGCTATAGTAGTACTAGTGAGATATAGAAAATTCCTTACCTTTATAGGTATAAGGCGTGATAGAAAGTGCTTATAAGTGGCTAAAAGGGGTACTAGTGAATATAAAATCTTTATAGCTTTGTGATAATATAGCTAATTAGCTATAGGAAGATATTAAATTTAATAAATTTAACGAAGAAAATAACCTAGGCGTATAGGTGTAATAACGAGGCTTTTAGCGGGGGCGGGGTATGTGATTTAGGTAGGTGTATAGGCTAATTAGTAACTTCATTAACTATTACTATTTTAACCTCCTTTAAGCCTCTCTAATATCTTAATTTTATATTCTTTTAAAGGTAGAACATTCTATATAAATATATATATTAGGTCCTTTATTAACTAGGAGGCAATTATCTAGCATTTTTCACCCCTAATCTCCTCTTCTAGTAATTAATAATCCTATAGTATACGCTATAATTCTATCGCTTTAGCTAGCTAATAATTAAGATTAATAATAGTAGATGCCTTAATAGCCTCTATAGCCCTTCTTTTTCCCTTCTATATATTTTAATTCCTTATTAGATTTGCTAGCGGTGTTTAAGCTAGCTAATAGCCTTAAGATACGCTTTAAGATAACTCTCTTTAGTTACTTAGTGCTAGCGTTTAATCTAACTATAAAGTAGGTATATAAATTAATAAATCCTTATTATTATTATCTTCTAATACTAATATAGTAATAACTTCTTTATTACTTCTTATAAGTATTAAATCTTTTAGTATTAACTAGGTATTAGGATTAGTAATAACTACTGCCTTAGTATCTAATATAATGCCTCCGCTTTTATCCTTATTAGTACTATCTACTACTATCTAAATATTCTTACTAATTAGCTAATCCTTAATAAATAACTCTTAATAGGAGTTAAGAGTGATACTAAAGCTATAAGGTATACTCTTATTAAGTATATAATTAATAAACTTACCTAGGATTAGGTCTTTCTTAACCTTTATAATATAGCTTTTACTAACCTAAATCTCGCTAGTCTTATTATTTTTTATACTATTAGTATAAGAATTAAGCTTTTTAAAGTATTACTAGAGGTTTTAAATATTATAGTATTTATTATTAAGGTTCTATACTATCTAGACCTTTTTCCTTTATATTATATTATAAGATTATAATCTAATAATAATCTCTTTAAAGATAGGAGTTATTATATTTAGCTAGTCTATATATAATTTATTATTATACTTAGCTTCTAATAACCCACTTATAAGAGTAGTAATTTCTTAAGGTAACTAATAAATCTATAAAGTAGCTAGGCTATTAGCTATTATTAAAGAAAGAGCCTATTAAATTAGTATAGATACTATATAATCTAGGGGAAAATCCTTCCTTACTACCCCCTTTATTATTAATAAAGGCGGTAAGAAGACGGGTATTAAAAACGGCTTAGCTAACGCTAAGAACGCCTCCTTTAGGGATGTTAAGCACGGACGGTATAAGAAGTAATATCCCCGCCTAAAACGCTAAGAATTGCTACCGTGGGGCGACAGTGGATATGACTGAGAAAAAGTTCTCGCGATCACGGCCTGAGCATCGAGAATGCCATTTGAGATTGGCCGCGGAGCGCCATCGCGCAGCGCCATCGCTGGCCCTCGCCGGCCTCGCTGCATTACCCCGTACCCTTTGGTCCGCGCCGAGAATGATTCCATGCATCCTGGACTTTGCTGAAACGGCGGAAAATGGACAAGTACGTGCGTGTCACTCGTACGATTAGCCCAAAGCCGAAATCGACATCAGGATCAAGGTGGCGGGGTATCGCAATGCGTCCGACCGTCCCGCACTAGCCCTACAATCTATTACGACATGCAGCTCATCTGTTTTTCTACAAGAAACATTTACTTTTGCAATTATTGCATTACACATCTGCCAGTTGCATCACGTCAATTAAGGAATTTCTTTGGCCGTCCCGGATCTGTTCTCGGAGCTCCGCCGCGGGGCGCAGGCGAAAATTGCAAACACCACAGTGGTGCGCAGTGACAACCGATCACCTGAGCAAAACAACTCAAGACAAAATGGGGGAGCAAAGAAAGGGCGAGCATCGCCCAATACAGACCAGCGCCGTCATTGTCCTCAACGGCTCAAAGCGCCCCATTACCCGGCCTCCGTCGCCGCCGACGCCGTCCGTGGTACCTGCCGATACGACGGCACCGTTCACGGAGCCGCCCGAGCCGTTTCAACTGGCGGGCCAGCACATTCCATATAGACCACGCGCCCCATATACAGCATCGCAAAGCCCCCAGGATACGGGAAAATATGCACAAGACGAGCGCAATAAAGAGGCGCGCCTGCGCGACGGCCTGCACGTGCTCAACACGGAGGCGCTCGCGCTAGCCAACCTCACACAGCTATACGAGACGGATGCGTTTGCGCAAAACGGCTTCCACAAGGCAGTGGAAGCCATCACGCGGCAGGCCGTGACCAACAGCAAGCTGGTGATTGTTGGCGTCGGCAAGTCGGGGCTGATTGGCAAGAAGCTGGCGGCGACGTTTCAGAGCCTGGCGGTGCGTGCCGTCTTTTTGCATCCGACCGAGGCCCTCCACGGCGACCTGGGGATCGTGGGCCCCGACGACACGCTCTTATTCATCACGTACTCGGGCTCGACGCAGGAGCTGCTGGCCGTGCTCCCGCACCTGGACGAGTCGCTGCCGACGATTCTCATGACGTCGCACACGCGACCCGATGCCTGCGAGTTTATCAAGCGCCGGCCCGGTACCATTCTCGTGCCGGCGCCCGTTCACGAGCCGGAGCGCGTCTCGTTTGGCGTGTCCGCGCCGACGACGTCGACGACTGTAGCTCTCGCCCTTGGCGACGCGCTGGCCATGACGGCCGCGCACGAGCTGCATCCCGACGTCGCGGCCGCCTTTGCCAAGAACCATCCTGGTGGCGCTATTGGCGTCGCCGCCGTCGCATCGTCGTCGTCGTCGGCGGCGGCGGCCAGAAAGGTGCTGGTGCCCCCGCCGGCCGTCACGCTGCGGCAAATCGCCGTCGGCTGGGACCACATCCACGACGCCAGCCATCTACGCGGCGACAGCCCGGCGGCGAGCCTGCTGCGGGCGGGCTACGCCTCCAAGCACGGCTGGGTGCGCGTGGGCGAGGACATTGCGGCCCCGCGCCGGCTGCGCGGTCTGCGCGACGATGACCTCTTCCAGCCGCTGCGCAAGCTGCGCAGCGGAGGCGGCGGCCTGCTCGTCTCGTGCCACGACCTGCTGGCCATGTCGGCTGAGACGACGGTGCGGCAGGCCCGCGACATTCTGCGCGGGACCCTCGGTGGCGAGGACGAAGGCGCCGTCGTTGGGGATGCCGCTGCGGCCAGCAGCAGCAGCAGCGCGGATGGCGAGGCAGAAGACGCGGCGGCGTCGGCTGTGATTGCGGTGACGGAGAATGGGCGCATCTGCGGCGTGCTCGAGGTGGCGCAGGTGCTGGAGCACCGGGATTAGCGTCGGGCGTCTTGTTTACCCAAGAAAAGTGTATTGGTCATTATCGGGCCAGTGACGGAGACCCATTTGGCGATGCCGTTTGTCACAACGTGGCATTGGTCTCGCGCCGGCTCTGCTTTCTCGCGTATATATTTAGCATCAATATGTTGCATTCTAGCGATGATGCATTAGATTTTTTTTGTGTTTACGGTTTTTATTCTACTGGGTAGATTCGATACCCGAGGTTGGCTGGAAAAAACAGCGTGCGGCTCGCGTCGTTGGATAGTCATGATGCACACGAAAGTAGAAGTGAGGTAAACGGGCCAAGAGCCCTTGATTCGTTTAATGGAAAAAAAAAAGGAAGAAATCGTCTTTGCTCGATATGTTTGGTAGAAAAATAAGCTCGAACTCAGCAGAGTAAAGACTACGACTGGAGACGGACGGTCAGTCGTCTTTTGCCTTTGACGATTGAACGTCATTTCTTGATTCACGTCTTTTGTTTGTTAGTTGTCCCATTTCCTGTCCCGTCGACGCATTTTAATCGCCAACGCCCGAGCTGAGCAGGCCAAGCAAGCCCTGCCTGACTCGCTTCCGACGAATTATCGAAATTAAAGGTTGGCAAATGAAAGAAGAAAGGAAAAATAAAATAAAATACGTGACCGGAATACGATGGAGACTTGGTGTTTAGCGTTGTAGCACTTGTTTTGACGGAAACGTAACATGTCAAAAAGTTGGACCCTTGTTATCCACCGGCCGTTGCCTGCCAAGGCTTGGTTGGCTGGCTGTTGGACAACGGGCAACGGTTCTTGGTCGTTATCGAACTTATCGTGAGGATGGGGACGTGGCACATGTCGTTGTGGCGGCGGCGGCGGTTGGGGGCGGAGCGGGGACCCGGCGTTGTCCTGATAAAAAAACGGTCGTGAATTTCGGCATTGTGGTGGTTGCAGCGGTGTGCGGCTGACAAGGCAGCCACATGATAAGCCCTTGTTCCAGTCATGTTTATTTTTGTTGGAGATGAAAGACTTTGTTTCGACATTGCATCGTGAGGGATATAATGAGCTCATCGGTGCATAATATTAGAAAGCACGGGATAACAAGTCGTCATTTACAGCGAAAAAAAACGAGTTTTGCTGCAAAGTATGAATAGAAAATGTAGGTAGTTACAGTTTTGCAGCTTATAAACGGTCCTTGCACAGGAACCCCTGGTGTAGGTACTGGTCAGCTCATGGCTTGATGCAATAAAACATGCCCGAACATGTTTTTCAAGGTCGTTTGTGTTTTGCACTTGCGGGGGATCGATACTGCAACCGGGGGCCGGGGGGGCATATCGACCAATGTTATCAGTTTGTTGTCGGGCACGGGGAAACCTAGGCCGAGACCGGGACAATATTAGTCATTTAGTTTTTTTTTTCTTTTTTCCCTCTTTTTTGCACCGGCTTAAACCCCCGTGACTACACAATGACACTGCATTGCAGGAAGTGGGTGGGCTTCTCGTCGTAATCGAGATGGAAGGGACAAGTTACAGGGCAGGTGCTCGCGTGACCCCTCCAAAAGGACCCTGGTTATCGAGCAAGGGTCCTTTTGACATGAAAATTTCCTGTGAATTTTTTTTTTTTTTTTTTTTTTTTTTTTTTTTAGATTTTTCCTTTTTTTCTCCCCCC
>JAEIJG010001471.1:0-10530 GCA_037289395.1 Beauveria scarabaeidicola
TTTTTTTTTTTTTTTTTTGCCCAGCACCCCGCACCTTTTATTATTCTTCTTCTTCTAGTTTGCAACTAGTCAATCACATTGTTACAGTAGCAGTTACCCCAAAAGTCGCCTCCAACTACCCTCGTCTGCGTGGCCATTTGTTTTACCAGTTTTCCCTTTCATTTCTTTGCACCTACATGATATCCCTGGCCGTTATTTATCAGCCAAAAATGGAGAAAAAGGGGAGACAGACAAAAAAAAAAAAAAAAAAAAAAAAAAAAAAAGAAAAAGTCCGGGGTTCAGCATAAACCGGGGTTCGTCGTCCCTCTGGCCTCACCCTTCACCCCCAGCTGCGACTTGTTGCTCCCTCTGAGTCTAGCTGTTACTTATTATTCAAAATGGCCTGTTTCTATTAACAAGGCTTTTTAATTTTCCATCCCCATCCTCGACTCTAGATGGCCTAGCCTTTTTTCTGATTCTTTTCCCCATCGCCCTAGTACGGATAGCTGCCATCTCCCCGCACGTCATTCGCCGCCGTTCGGCCCAGCTCGGTAGGCAGGCAGCTTACGGAAACGGCGTCCGGCTTTGCCTTTTCGGCTCCGGCACCCCAACGCTTCCTCGGCTAATAGACTTTTCGATCGCATCTTGTTCAGACATTTTCGCACAAACGTGGCGTAGTGCACCCTCGATCCTTTGCTTGCAATGCGTCGTTATTCCATTTCTATTACATGTACAACCAAGCCCTTCTAACTGGATTTTCCCGTCCATCCCGCCCCAATTCATGGCAATCTGACCTTTTCCCCTCACCACTGTGTCTTCTCCGCATCGTGCGCTCAAACGGCCCCTCACCTCAATTTACCTAACCCGTCCCCGTTTTACCCCGGCTAACTACCACTTCGTCTCTTCTCACCCCAGCCATTTTTGCCTCGGCAGCCTATTGGGCAAACTACCTAGATTGCCACTTATTCGCACTACTCTTCTTTCTTTTTAGCCCCTCCATCAAGATGCATGCATCCGCAGTCCTATCTCTCGCCAGCTAGACGGCGACGCTGCACCTCGCCCAGAGCGCTGTTGCCGCTCAGAAACGCAACAACGCCCACAATCGCAATAGCAGGGAGCGTCTGGAACAGGTTCCAGGTGCTGTAGTACAGGAAGAAGACGCCCTCCATCGCCACAATGGAGCCGTAGAAGACGGCGTGCGAAACGGGGGCCGCACCGAGGGCCTTGCCGGCGTGGCTGACGTTGGCACCGAGCGCAAGCCACTACCGCGACACGCTTCTTGTTAGTAAAGGACTCATGAGGGACGGGCTCTAGTGCGAGGCTTGACTCACGCTGATGAACAAGACCGGGATGGCGGCCAGGACCGCGCCTGCAAAGGCGAGCGAGATAATCTTGGGCGGGTTCTTGGGGTCGGCGCGGAAAATGTGGTGAATCTCGGGGCGCTTGCCGTAACGCAGAGGCACCTCGTAGGTGTTGACGTGGCTGGGATCGCGCACGACGTTGATATCAAACACGGATGCCACAATCGCCTTGGAGGAGCCAAAGGAGCCCAGCACAATCTTGGCTTCCAGAGGCGTAGCCGAGTTGAGGAGCTGGACGGGGAGGTCCTTTTGCGTCTGTGACTGGTCAGCATCCAACTCTGTGCCCTTTTTCCCGCCTCGTCGCGGCTCATCGTAGACGTGTATCCCGTACCAGCTTCACAGTGCCCTTGCCCGACTCCTTCATCGTCAGGGGAAACGGAGCCTCGAGCCCAGAAGCAGTCTCTCGGAGGACGAGGAACGCCTGGTGCGGACGCTTGGCCTTGCCCGCCTCCTCGGCGGTCAGGGACAGCTTCAGCGTGCTGGTGTGGCCCAATGCGACTTCGGTCTTGGCTCGAACTGCAGAGGTAAATCTATATCAAAAAAGTACAAAGTTAGCGCTCGTGTTCGATGCCAATTGATGGACCAAGAGCGCGCGCCGCTCTTGGCGGTGATTGGTGATGTGTCAACAGTCTCTTCGTACTTTTCAGTGATGCCTTCTCCGCCCTTGGCGGCGACAGTCACGGAACCATCTGCGAAGCCCCATTGCGCGGCGGCAGAGGCGGCGCTGGAAAGCGCCAGTAGCGTTGTGGAGAGCGAGAAGCGCATCGTGCAATGTTTCTGTGTGTGGTTGTCGTTTGCGCAGGGTTCCGGTCGTGGTTTCGTCAAAAAGAAGGCCACACAGCTCCAACGGCCAGGGGAGCTCTCAAACTGGTTACGTGGTTGCACCTGGCTGGGCCTGATTGGCCGGCCGCCCCACCAGCCAGGCACCATGTTGTGACTCGTGAGGAATTGCTGGATAATCTGACCAGGATGGCCAGAATTGATGAGAAGAAGCATGTTTTATTTTCATTCAATATTTCCTCTTCTTCGTTTCATACGTTTTAGATGTAAACTTTCCATGAGTGATGCAAAATTGTATAAAAATCCGCTATTCAACGCCAGCAAAATGCAGCAGCACCGGTACTTGACACTCACAAATCTATATCCCAGAGAAGAAATGGCAAATCCGTAAACCTCACAAATCCGTGCGCTCCGTCGCCGGCACCGTTTCCGTCCTTGACCTCTTCTCCCTTGCCGGCGTCAGCTGCGGCAACTTGCCCGTCAGATCCAGCCACTCGGCCGCAAACGCCGTCACAATCTTGGCCCAGTCCCTCGTCGTCGGCATGTGGAGGTGCTCGCCATCGTCGTGCATTGTGTGCCAGACATGCGGAAACGGCGACGGAATCAGATGCAAAATGTCCACGCCGCGCTGCATAAACGGCACGTGGTCGTCCTGCACGGCGCCCATGTGGCGGAATTCCTCGACAGGCTTCTCAGCGTCGGGCAGGAACGGGCGGCGCGCCTTGGCCTCGAGCAGGCCGAGGTCGCGGAGGCGCGTCTCCAGGCGCGCCATCTTGCGGTACGCCCAGTGCGTCGTGGCAAAGTACGAGGGGATCGAGGGCGCCTCGGCGCCGAGCAGGTCGAGCAGCACAAAGAGGCTGATGGCGCTCAGCGACGTGCGGTACGTCGACATGCCGCCGCCGGAAAAGTCGCGCTCCCAGTCGGCGGCGAGCGCGCGCGCGCCGTACAGCGAGTCCTCGTCGGTCCACTGCTCAAACGCCTCCTCACCGTCGAGGAACAGGATCTGCAGGCCCGTCGCCGGCTCCAGCGACGTGTCCGCCTCGCCGGCCTCCTCCATGGCCTTCCAGCGCGCCTCGAGAGCCGCGTCGAGGCTGCGCGCCGCATGCAGGAGCATGGCGCACGGCGCCGCGCTGTCCGTCGCCCCGATGAACCCGTGCGGCTTCAGCTTGCTGTCGTAGTGCGCCACGAGCGTCAGCCGCCCGACGTCGCCGGCCCTGGCCCACGGCGGATCGCGCCGCAGAATGAGGTTGCTAAACGGCACGTCGCGGTCGCCCGTCACCGGCGTTTTGGACGTCGAGTTGTGCCAGGTGCGCTCCCACCCGGGCAGGTTGGTCTGGAAAAAGTCGACGAGGTGCGCCTGCGCCGCCGCCTGGCCCGGCGTGCCGGGGACGCGCGGGATCAGGATCGGCGCCAGCAGCTTGCCGTCGTCAACGTCAAAGTCGTCGCCCGGCGAGGGAATGTTGCGCAGGTCATCGTCGGTGAGCGGAGTCCCGGCAATGGCCCTCGCAAAGGATGACAGCGTCCCAAAGGTCCAGAGAAGCGCTCCAGATGCGCGCATTGTCTGTCTTGTGGCTAGCTAGCGTTTGATGCTTCGATTCGGGGTTCGAGTCCGAGCCTAATGGCCGCGCATTATACGGTTGGTCGTTTTTGGAATTGCGTCCGTGATGGGTCTTTTCAAAGATATAGCCGACCCAATCTTCCTGTCAAGCATAGAATAGGTTCTGTGTCCGACTATAAGACTGGTAGATGCAAGGGGAACAAGCCGTGGCGGTTATCCTCTTGTGCGAGCTGAGGTAACACCTGGCTGCTTGGCCTCACATGCATTGTGGAGCTGCCACCGCTGGCCTGTCTTGCGTCTCACAACTACTTAGGCAGCTACCATACTGAGACACCTGAGCACGCACTTTGTTAAATTTTCTTGCATGTTTCTTTTCATGTCTGAATTCATAGCAGCGCTCAGAGCACCGACGATAATTATAATAAAGCATCAGTACATGTCTCTATGTATACAACGGCAAAATCGTTGTCAAGAATCCCATGCGCCGGAAAAATGCAACGCTCTAGGGCCGCCTAATCCCTGGGACACATATCACAACAACGCCAGCAAAAGTGACGTCGTATAACAATGCGTTGCAGTGTCCTGTAGGAGACTCGCAAGTCCAGTGCCTGCGGGCATCCATGTTGAATGCTAGACAAACCGCCCGTGAGACCAAGTATAAAGGAATGAGCCGACTTTGATCTTTTGTTGTCAGCGAAGAGTTTAGTGCAGCTTGGCTGCATCATGCGCGCGCTTGTTGGCAATCTGCTTGTCCTTGGGTATGGTGAGCGCGTTGATGCCGAGGAAGTTGCAAATAGCATTGACGACAATAAAAGCCCAACGAAAGTACAGAACAGTGGCAAAGACAAAGTAGGCCCAGAGGTAGTAGGCCTCCAGAGTAGCACTGAGCTGAGGGAATCCGATTCGAGGCAGGTTGGCGAGGACGGCACCACCAACCAGAGGCCAGAGCATGGCAGTCCAGTAAGGAAAGGGCTGGCGCGTCAAGTGGGCCAGAATCATCTTAGTAGTCAGGCGGCCAAAGACAAACGACATGGTGCAGCAGAACAATATCAGATGGTTCTCCTTCATGAGTGTGCTGTAGGGGGAGCCGAGCCAGGCGACAATGGTGACGGAAAAGACAGTCATTGGCGCAAGTTCGAGAAAGACGGGGGCGACTGGCAGTCCCTGCTTGCGGCGAGCACCAATGACGTTGAAGACGCAAAAGGGAACATGGGTGCCCAACAGCGAAATGCCGACGAGAGGAACCCAGATGTCGCGAACGGATATCTCGCCAAGCATGTCGGCAAGACCAGGCAGAATGTCGCTGAAAATGCCAGCCATAGGCTGGCTCCAAATTTCAGGGCCCCAAATACCTGAGGCAATCATGATGCCGCAAGCGATGAGCAAGCCCTCGGTAGGACCATTGATGTATCCAAGGAAGAGGGTGTGGGTGTGGTAGGTTTCCCAAGTCGAGAAGAACATGGCGACACAAGGGCAGAGCGCGGTGAAGACGCCTGCGGGCGAGGTGCCGAGACTCATAGCGGCGACCTGGAAGAGACTGGCAAGAGTGCAATTGAGCGAGTCGATACCGTGGTCAAATAGCTCGCCGAGACCGCTCGAGGTGCCGGTTCTGCGGGCTTGTTTGCCGTCAACGTTGTCCATGGTCTGGTACATGAAGAGGCCTAAGGCGAGACTAAAGTATACCCAAAAAGGACCCTTGAAGTGTGTCAGAGATGAGTTTGAGAATAAAGCGAGTCGTGACTTTACTGACAGGGCCGATCAGGTCAGGGATGTAGACAACGAGCAACGCTACATTGGCCAAGATGAAGAAGAACCCGACGAGGGTCACCATGTTGGGAGCCATCCATAGCGGCAAAAGGGTAACGAAAAAGTTCCACTATAGCGACAGCGTGTTAGTAGTTGGTTTTAATCTGGACTGAGTCGTATTGGGTAGAATATTGCGAAGTAGAGTGCTGCGTAGAGGAGCGAATCGAGCGGAAGGGAGATGGAGAATGATGTATGAACGTAGTCGGGGGGCGGAAGACGGCGGGCAGCCGAGGGGCAGGAAATCGTACCCAGGGACCGAGAATGTACTTGGAAACAGGCGACTTGTCGACGCTAGAGTACTTGTAGGACTTGAGATGAATGAGGGCATCGTCCGAAATGCATTCGATTTGCGCTTTTCCTGGGAGGCAGTCAGCGGTGCGTCCCGCGTGCGACGCGGTAGGGAGGCAGGCTGGGGGTGACGAGACGACAGCTCCAAGCTCCGGCCAGAAGCCGGCGGGTAGAAACGATGCAGGTAGGCAGATGCCGTGTCGAGTCGGAGGAAGATGGGGGGAAGCAAAAGGGAGGCATACTGGTGTTGGGAGCCATGTCGTCTTGGCCTTGGCCGGCAGTGGTATCGTGGAATAACGGCAGTGATTCGTTAGCCGACATGATGGGTTAGCTATAGGAGGGCGAAGGCGGGGGGGCGCGTGGGTGAGGAGAGGATATAAAAGAATCTGCGAGGTGCGAGAGTGCGTGCGTGCGTGCCACTTGACTGCAAGGGCGGGAAAAAGAGCGGGTGCGAGGCGCTGTAGGCCGTGGGTTAGTTACCATATTACCTCTAGGTAGTTAGTTGGGCAAGACTGGTTTGCAAAACAGTCGAGGAGCCCTGCAGATTGTTGAGGAAACCACCAACGTGCGCAAGGACGGCGAATCTGTTCACTCGGCAAGATTTAGCGGGAGCAGATGGACGCTCAGGCTTGTTTGATTTGGATAAGATTTAAAAATGCTTAAAAGCAGGTTATTCGGCAAGCTGACGTCTTTGGTACGTGCCCGGGTGCCATCTGCCAACCTGTCCACCCATCAAACTACCAACTGCGGAATGACGCTGTAAATACTGCAAGAGTACCTGGAGATCTCTTACGGAGTAGCTTTGGCTGGTGCAAAGAGGTCCGTCCAGCCACGAATGTTTAGCGGCTGATGACGCGCTACCTCTGGCTTCCTGCGGTGTAACTCGGCCGCTACAACGCCACTGAACCAGGCACGTGAAGCTTCCAACGGCCAGCAGAAGAAGCACGACGAGTGGGCATTGGTTTATTGCAATTTCCATCTTTGTCTTGGACTTTAAAGTCTATTCTATCCATTCTTTTGTTGTGTTTAAATTCATCTTATCGTTTGCATCATCTTTACACTTCGGGTTACCGTTTCCCTAGACAATCGTTGCCAGCAAGCTTCAGGCTTCAGCCACCGAAACAGACCGCCACCCAGGAACCGAGGAACAGCGCACGACAGTGGAGCATTCGTGCTGAAAATACCGACTTGCCGCATGTTGCAGCACTTTAGCCCATGTCAATCATCAGCTCCTACTTGGCATGTAGCCGGGTAATGCCTCGAATCATTCATGAGGGAAACTATCATAATAAGCGGCAAAGAGCGGCAAAGAGCACACAAGGGAGAAATGGAAAACCAATCTCACCACACGGACAATTCCGAGCCTCGTCGGTGCTCTGCCGCAGCACACATGGTCCCCAATCCCACGCCCCTCCATGACCCCTCCTTTGGGGGGTTTCTGCCGACACTGCAACTGCAACTGCACAACACCGAGACCAGCAGCCTCGATCCTAACCATTCCATCTTATCCCCACGCTCGCCCAAGCTCACTGACAAACTCGACCCCCAACAACCCTTTTTCCCCGCCGCCAACAACATAGCCCCCGCCCGCTCAACACGCAAGCACATATCTTTTCCCCCCCCTCCCCCCTCCCCCCTCCCCCTCCCCGCCTTCAGGAACCTAAAACAGTGTCGTGTGGCAGCAACGCCACTGCCAGTCGATGTTGCCGCAAATTCACTAGCTCACGGCTGCATGGCGTACATAGCCCGGTTGAAGTAGGTAGCATCACGCTGAAGAAATGTCACTGATGCAGACTTGCCGTCCGCCGCCCATTCTTCAGCCGATGCCAGCCAGCCTTGCATTGACGAATAACTGGCCGTCTGTCGATCGTTTACGTCTTCCCGATAGATCCCCACACTCAACATTGTGCAATGGTTGTTTGTCATCTCGAACCCATCCATGAACCATCACTGCCACGATTGACCCCCCGCCCCTTCATCGTCCACTCTACCGCACATCATTGCTTGGCAAGCACTCAAGGATATCCACCGGCATACCTGGTCTATTCGTGTCAATAACACAAAGGCATGACGGTGAGCATGTCGGTTCGTATTTTGACGACACTTTCCATCTTCAGCTGCCGCACAGCTACAGGTCCAAATGCAGTACACCAACCCCACGGCAAGTGTCCTGTCGGCATCTTGCACACTTTCTCCGTTTCGCTCACAACACATAATTCGCCTGCAACTGGAGCTCCGACTCGATTCTCTCACTGGTAATGGCATTATTAGTATTATTAAAGTCGCTCATCTTGTATATGTCCCTGGATACCACCGCTCAGAAAAAAAAATTATTAGTTGACGCAGTCGACGCGACAAAACCTCCACATGACCCAACCTTTCCCTTGCAGCGCCATCTCGGTCGCTTTCGCCTCCTTACAGCATTGCAAATCCGGCAAACATGCCGACAAACACGACGGCAAATCCATACGAGCGTCCGATTTCCAGGGCCGAGCCCGCACCCGTCTTTTTCGAGCCGCTACCGCCGTTGGCCGAGCCGGGAGGGCCCGTGTAGATGCCGCCGCTGCCAGACTTGGTCGCCGACGCTTCCGAGGACGACGTCGCCGAGGCGTTGTTGCGCTGCGGGTTCGTCGCGCCGCACGGGTGCTTCTGGAGGCAGTCGGATGCGCACGTGTTGTCCTTGCACGCGGCGACGCACTGGCGGCCCCATTCGGTGCAGACATAGTAGGGTATGCTCAGGCTGTACTCTGACACGTTGGGCTGCTTGTTGTTGCCGCAGAGGCAGCCGTAGGTCAATTTTTCCTAACTCGGGTTAGTCGTCGACTCGTGCCTTAGGGGTTGAAGCTTCCGGTGTCATCGACGCTGACGTACAGGATCGCAATCGTTGACTAGAGTGGTTGGCGGCTCGGTTTGCTGGCAGATCATGGGGCAAGTGAGCTTCTCGTCACGGCACCATCGCTCTAGCAGCATTCAGTCAGCAATGGCGGTTGGCGTTTTGTCTGGCTACTTGCCTCTGGTGGCATAGGGCACCGTGGTTGGATCAATATAGTAGTCGGCCTGAACCAAGGCTGCCAGAGCCACAGCGCCCACGAACCCCGTCGTCTTGAACGAAACCATGACTTAGTTTTCGGAATTTGGCGAGGTTGTAGGTCCGGGGGAGTGGGCAATCGGCTTCGACCGCGTCAAGGTACTTTTTCGAAAGTGCGAGGACCGAGTGAATGATCTAAAGGAGGATTAGCAATCGATGTTGATTCACCACGTCTATCCAGGCGGCAGCATGGCCCAGGTGTATCGCAGTCTCAAGGTCTCCGGATGTGGATGTTGACTTACCGAAAGAGGAAAAGTCCAAGGCTGTGGCCGTCAGATTTTGATGAATAGTGAGCGTCACTGATCGGAAGATGTATTATACACAAAGAATGAGAATAGAAAAGTCGTCAACGAAGGGGACGAAGCACAACGATAGAAGGTGATGAGGAGCGAAGGGCAAGAGGAAAATCTCTCGAGGGGCGATAACTGGATAAAACGCAAGCCAGCCAAAGCAAAAATGTTTTGAGACTTGAACTGCCGCAGGAGAGACAGCCAGATTATAACCAGCCCGTCCGCCCACCACCGGAGCACAGGGCCGAGCTCCTTGTGCGCAGGCTACTGTTCCAGCCCATGTTCGCCCAGGTTGCCAGGGTCGTTATTTGTTGGCCGTGGGCCGTGGCGGCCGATAGACGGATAGGGCGGCGGCGAGAAGATGAGATTCAGCCGTATTAATGGGGGTGTGGCGTGCGCGCCGGCTCCCGCCACTACGACTACTGAGTACGATGTGCAGTAATACGACCTATCAGGCCGTATTTCCAGACGGGAATGGGGATGGAAAAAAAAAAAAAAAGAGGCCCAAAGGTGTTTGCAATAGCGTTCATTTTAATATTACTCCGTAGACTAGCCTCTAATAACGTCAGGTAGGTTATCTTGGCCCCCCGCTCACAGGTCAAGGATCGTGCGTGGCACAAGCAAGCAAGCAACTTGGCCATATCCACAGCGCCGCAAGCTGCTGGTTGCTTTTTTTTTTTGCTTGGAGGCGCCACTAGATGAGAGCTCATCTTATTCCTGGAACCTGCAGTCTACAGATTATGTTGTCGCTACTAGTAAATCGTTGGCTCCAGAAGTCCCCGTCGCCGCAATCATGTTTCCTGCGCGTCTTTCCCGGGTTCCCAGTGCTATAAATGTCTTGGTATCAGTAAAAAAATATTGAGATATCAAGGGGCGAAATGCTCTTCAGGGGCTGATGCCTATTTACCTAGCTTGCGAAACCAGCCGGGATGCCCCCGCCTCCATGTAACACATCTAAACCGTGGCGGCTCCCGCCATAACTGGTATTCCGTATTCCACCAAACAAATGTATTTTGCATAAGCAGCATCACGACGGAACTTGTTCGATACGAAGGGGCGAAAAAAAGGTGCAGACACATACACAAAGTTGGAGAGGAGGCAAAGGGTGACATACGCCATCTCAATACGAAGCAAAAGGATCATGCTAGTCTCGGCATCTTGGCAAAGACTGACGACGGAATATGCACAGCAGGCCCGATTTGTGCTTTGATAGCGCCGGTTGACGTGCATGGCCTCCGCCAAGCATCTCGCTGCAGATGTTGTCGCTGCATTTGCAGAAATACGGGAGAGAGGCCTCGTCATCGGTTGTCTGACTGGGGCGTCGATATCGGATCATCGTTGCCGACGACGCACTGTCGTTTTTTTTTTTTTTTTTTTTTT
>JAEIJG010001472.1:0-10520 GCA_037289395.1 Beauveria scarabaeidicola
AAATCTTCTATAATCTCTTTATAAATTAAAAGAATATTAGTATTATAGACTAATATAATATTAATTCTAGTAGTAGAATTAATTAGTTATAATCCTCTACCTAGCTTTACTATAAGGAAGGTAGGATTCTAGTAGGGCTTATAGCTCTCTTTAAGGACTCTTACTTTAAGTCTTATCTTTAGTATCTTAATAAACTTTAATAAGATACCCTTAGGGATTAAGATAGACTTTTTACACTAAGGTTTATAATTAATTACTTTTAGTTTTATAAGGGGTAAGATACTTAGATTTAAGCTACTACTCTCTTTAAAGGTCTATACTAATATAGCTTCTTAGTTATAAAATATTATAAAGAATATACCTCTCTTTTACTTTATTAGGTCCTTAATTTATTCTTTAATATTATATAGTTACTTTTTATATAAATAAGTACCTTTTTAAATCTTTAAGAACTTCTTTATTAAGAAATTTATATAGTCTTTTATCTCTTTAACTCTCCCTTCTACCTCTTTCTACTTCTTCTCTTACTAATATAAGTCTTCTTCTAGAATAGAACTATTAGATATATTTAATAACTTTACCTTTACTCTCTTTCTTTTATATAAAATAAAGACTTTAAGCTTATTAGTAAGTTACTTTTATAGATTAGTATTTAATCCTTCTTTATTTATTATAATCTTTACTTTACTTATATATTATTAGAGACTTTATTTAACCTCCTCCTTATTATCTTCTCTAAGCTTAAAAACTATATCTTTACTCTTAATTTCTTTTTTTAATAACTCCTCTTATTAAGTAAGCTTAGGATTAAGGGCTAGGGTCTATATTTATAGTAGTTAGTATTAATTAAGAAACTTTTTAATAAACTCCTAAGTTATTAGTCTTATTACTAGGGTTATTACTCTTATCTTCCTAAACTATACCTATATCTTTATACCTTCTTAGTCTAGAGGATACTTAAATATTACTTAAGCTAACTTTATAAATAATATTCTTAAGATAAAGTCTATTAAGACTAGTATATCTATAATATAAACTCTTTATTAGATAAAGGTATTATTAAGATATAGTTATAGTAGTACTAATCTAACTATAACTACCTTAATATTTAAGTAAGATATTAATACTACTTAGCTTAATTTAATAGTAATATTATACTTAGCTATTATTTCTTAGTTTATAATATTTCTCTTAATACTAGAGTTAACTAGAGCCTTAATTAACTTCTAATTAAGATTATTAATCTTAATATAGATAAATAGTAAGAACTACTATAAAGTTATTATATACCCTTTTTTAAAGATATAGTTTATACTTAAGTTATAGATTATTAACTATAGAATATAGTTAAAAGTATTACTAAAGTCTAAAAGTAAGATTATCTTTACTATAACTTCCCTATCCTCTCTTTCTTTAATAACTAAATACTCTCTAGCCTTTACTAATATAGAATACTCTTTTTTATTTATAAAACTTTTACTATTCTTAATTATAATTATATTAATATTTATTATTACTAGAGTATTCTTAAAGGCTTATTTAAAAGCCTCTTACTCCTCTAGAAAATATATAATAGCTATTAATACTTAAGATTACTTTATACTAGCTAGTACTATAAAAACTACTTCTATCTTCTTAATTTACTTTATTATATCTAGAATTCTTTATAAGAGTAATTATCTAATTAAAGGATTATACTATATAACTTTAATAGTTATTATACTTATTTTCTTTTTTAGAATCTTATTAACTAGTTAATACTTTAAATTACTCTTTACTCCCCTTTTCCTCTTACTAAGAATATCCTCTTACTAAAAGTCTTTAATAAATATACCTTTATAGTTATTACTAAGGTCCTTACCTTCTATTATATTATTAGATATATATAATTACTTCCTTAAATACCCCGCTATATTAATAGAAGTAGTAACTAGGGGTCTTATATTATTATCTAAGAAAATAATATTAGCTCTAAGTCCTTATTATACTTCTACTAGTTATAATATTTTCTACTTAGGTAATAGCCTATTTTAAGTATAATTAATATCCTCTTATTTACTAAGAGTAGTATTTATCTAGGGGTTTAAGGCTCCTCTTAATAATATAACTTATCTTCTAAACTTTAATATAAGGACTTTTAAAGCCTAAAGAATTATAAGCTTCTAAATTACTATCTTACCCTAGAGTTAGACTAGTAGATAAGGTAAAATAGGGTATTCTCTTAGACCTCTAAGAGATAAAATATAAGTACTTATATTATAAGTATAAAACTAAATAGTAATATTTATATTTATAAATTTATATTTATTTAGATAATACCTAGGGTAAAAGTAATACTAATACTTTCTCTTTATATTAAATCTTATAATATTAATATAAAGTTCTTACTCCTCTTCTTTATTATTACTTAACTTAGTAATCTAATCTTTATCCTTAATAATAATATTAACTTTTATTAGGTTCTACTTAATAGCCTTAAAGAGCTCCTTATAATCCCTCTTAGCTAACTTATTCTTCTCCTTATCTTTATTTATAGTATAAATTACTAACTTCTCTAACCTATTAATAACCTTAATTATATCTAAGTTATTAGTAGGCTTAGGAGTATCTTATTAAGATACTAACCTTATATCTTCTACCTTCTCTATTACTTTACTCTTTTCTATTACCTAGAGTTTCTAATTAATAGTCTTCTTATACCTCTTATCTTACTAGAACTAGATATAATCTTTAATAAACTAAAAAATCCTTTAATATACCTCTTTATAAGGTAAGTTATTAAAACTTATTATACTAATATTATAGTACTTACTTATACTAAGATAAACTCTTAATAGTATAGCTAACTATAAGTATCTAAACTACTTAATTATTATAAAGAGGTCTTTACTAACTAGACTATAGAGATATTTATATTTAATAAGCTATTTACTAATTACTTAGTAGTTATCTATTAGGGGCATTTTATTATACCTAGCTAACCTAATTTAAGGGCTAAATCTTTCTTTAGTATTATACTTAAAGAAGTATTTAATTAGCTTTACCTTTATATTTACTTAATTATAACTAAAGATAAAATACTTAACTTCTTTTAATATATAAATCTTTATTATCTTAAGTAATTCCTTATACCTAAAAGTAATTAAGATACTATAGATATTAAGCTAGTTATTAAACTTCCTTAGGAAATTAGTAAAATTATTTCTATTAAACTTTTCCTTAAAGATAGTCTATAGCTAAAGATTTACCTAGATTAAGGTTATAAGGAGATCCTTATTATTAATAGAGTTTAAGAAGTTAGTATTATACTTAGTAAAGTCCTTTCCTAATCCTTTACTAGCTTATCCTCTACTAAGGCTAGTACTACCTACTTTTTTACTTTTTAAGGCTTACTTCTTCTTACCTTTCTTTATTCCTTCTTTTACTCCTTCCTTTATACTAATCCCCTTTATATTATTAATTAAGTTATTTAGTAGGTTAGGGATATCTTATATAGTAGTAAAGGCTAAGCCTTTATATAAGTTTAGTACTCTAGTATTACTAGATAATATAAATATAGTTATTATAAAAGGGTTAAAGAATAATTAGAAGATCTAATATAAATTAAAGTAAAGATAAGGATAATATCTCTTTAAATAACTTAATAGCTTATATTTAACTTACTTTATATTATAAGTTAGAGGCTAGGAGTTTATTATCTTTTAAAGATAAGAAAAACTTCTATCTTCCTCTTATAACTACTAATATTATAATTAATAGCTTCTTATATATTCTATTAAGTAATATCTTAGTCTTATTTTAATTTCTACCCTTAACTTATCTTTTAGTTCTTAGACTAGAGTATACTTATAGGTTATTAGCTTAGTGTCTTAATACTATAAGATAATATAAGCCTACTAATAACTTAGGTATAAAATATATATTTATTAAGTTCTCTTAACTAGATTAAGAGATTACTTTATCCTAAAATAACTAAGGTAGCCTTAAGATATAATTATATTTACTACTAGTAATAAGGTCTTTTATAACTACTAGCCTTATAGTCTTTTACTTAATACTATCTTTTTAGTCTATACTATCTTATTTCCTTCCCTAGTTTTAAACTCTTAATTAGTATTTTATTTCCTAATTAGATACTTCTATAAGTTATTAACCTAGTACTCTAATACTACTAGATAATTTAGATATTAAATATTTATAGATTATTAGCTTATTATTTCTTTTATTTATATCCTAGTTTAATAAATAAAGCTTACTTATAGCTACTTAGCTTCTTAGCTAATAAGCTTTTAGGTTAAACTATCTTTAGACTTTTTATTTATTAAGCTTTCTTAGTTTCCTTACTAAATTTCCTAGGATTTTATTATAGTAGCTTACTAGTACTCTTAGTCTCTAATTAGGGGTATCTTAACCTTTAATAAAGTGTCTCCCTACTATAACCTCTATTATAATAGATAAGGAGAACTACTAGAAAACCTATAGTAATAAGGTATTATATATAAGAACTTCTATAATCTATAATATAATAAAAGATTATTATCTCTTTAAGAGTTAGTATATATATATAAAATAATTAAAGTTAGTTTAATTAAGAGTATTAAATTATTAGAAATATAAAAAATTATAAAAAAGAAAGATATAATTATATTTAGTTTAAATATAAAAAAGTTATTATAAGAAGTAATATATAGTTAATAATTAAAAGAATACTTAAATAGGGTCTTAATTATAAGGTTAATATTAGAAATAAAATATAAAAAAAGTGAAAAAGTTATTTTTATTATTTTTAGGGGAGGCGCGCTCTTTTATTAGTAGTGCTTATTATATAGTATACTATAAAGACTATTTTAGACCTAACACACTATAACCTTCTATTTATAGTCTACCTTATTATCTAAGCTATAAATTAAGATATTATCTAAGTAAGCTATTATATAGTTATTAAGAGTCTTATCTAATATATAATTTATATATTACTAAAATATAGTTAGTATATCTAAGAGTCTAAAAAAGTAAATTAGTTACTTAAAAAGTCTAAAGTAAGTTTAGAAGGCTATATACTTTTTATATTTTAGCTTTATTTATAACTTATAAAAGGTAAACTATATATTAAGCTTTATAAACTATTTAACTATTAATAGAGATTAAAGAGTTTTTTTAATTAAAGGTAATAAGTATTAGTTATTATCTAATATAGTATTAAGCTTATAATAATCTATATAAAACTACTAACTCCTATTTACCTTTAGTATTAATAATACTAGTATTATAACTAAGGAGAAGCTTACTTAGATCTAGCCCTTATCTAGTAAAGAGGTTAATTATTATTAAAGCTCTAAAAGCTAGTCTTATAGTATTTAGTAGAGTTATTTATATAATAGCTATTTTATAGTCTTATTTAGCCCTTTCTTAATCTTTATCTTATAGTTAAAGCTATTATAGTTTAAGGGGAGTATTAATATATCTTCTTTAGTAAATAGACTTTTAAATTCTTAGTATAAGTCTAAGAGTATCTTTATAGGCTTTAGGGAATATTTAATAATTATATTAATCTTATAGATATTAGTAATAAAGACTAGTATTTTTTTTTAATTTACCTTAAAATCCTTCCTTAGTTACCTATAAAACTAACTACCCCTAAGTAAAACTAAGGCTAGGGCTTTATAATATTAGTCTATTATATAGATCTTCTATCTTAGCCTCCTTTTTAGGTAAAGGTAATATTATTTTATATTAAGTAATAACCTATAGTAAGCTAGTTATAATATACCTAGTATTATTAGGTATAAGAGAGCTAATATAATATATAAGAAGACTAAGAAGACCTAACTATTTATATCTACTTATACCTTTATTATATAAGTTACTTAAAATTTTAGTAAGTCTCTTATAATTACCTTAATACTATATTTTAAGAGTAATAGTATTTATTATAAGTATAATAAGTTTATTATACTTTTACTTATAACTCTATAGTATTTATACCCTAAGTCTACTAAGATATTTATAAGAATATAGGTCTTTAAGATAACTAGTATAAAAAATAGTTTTATATTTATTCTCCTAACTATCTCCTCTAATACCTTTATTATTCCTAAGGTATTCTTTTATCTATTTTATATATATAAGTATATCTACTAGTTATTAGCCTAGGAGGAGTCTTTTCCTTAGGCTTCTTTATTTTTTAAATTAGTACTCTTTATATCTTCTTCTATATAAGTACTAACCTAATTTATCTTTAAGGTTAATAGTTATATAAGAAGTAGTTAGTACTTATATACTCTATACTTATTCTACCTATATTAGATATAAGCTTTATTATCTTTTTAACTTTAAAGGACTTCTTTACTAACCTATACTATATACTTCTTAAGTATACTAGCTAATATAATAAGTAATATATTAGTAATAAAGGGTATTTATAAGTTATTTATACTAGTTATAGTTATATTATTATTTTTATTTATATTAATATAGTTATTATTTTATTAAGTAATTAGTTAGTAGTTTTCTTTAATCTAGTAAGATTTTAAATCTATAGATAGCTCTTATAACTCTTAAATAGTAAACTTATAGCTAGTTCTTAATACCTTTTAGCTAATTATTAGTCCCCTTATTATATTAAAAAGGATAGGTTATAGCTTTATAAGCTTAACCTTATTATTCTAGAGAAGGCTTTTAATAAGGGCTAGTTTTTATTTAAATTAGATATAAAAGTATAAGAAGGGTTCTTTCTCTCTTTATTTTAGGTAATTTAACTTTATTATTATAATCTTATACTAATAAGGGTCTTTAAATACTATCTTAAGATATATTAGAAAGTTATAAGGGTTAGATTTATTTTATTATTTACTAACTTTAAAATAAGCTATAACTTTTAGCTAGGTTATTATACTTAGGTTTACTTAAATATATATAAATTATACTTTTAAGGGGTTAATAAAGTCTATATTAATTTTAAGTTTATACTAGATTACTTATTTCTAGCTTATAAAGGCTTTCTAATTATTATTAAATTTCTCTCCTTATAAAAGTAGCTTTTTCTTAATTACTATTATTATAGTTCTACTTATAAAGGCCTAGATAATAGTTTTAGTTATTATAAGAGCTACTAGGGCTATTAATTAGTTATTCTATAGGAGGAGTAGCTATTTAGATAAGGTCTATATCTCCTCTACTTATCTATTATTTTACTTTATAAAGATTATATATTATTTTTATAATCTCTTATAAGTTTCTTTAAAGTCCTTATAAGGCTATTTAGTTATAATATCCTCTATCTTAGAGTCTTTTATATATTAGTAAAGAAAATTAATTATTATAGACTAGCCTTATAGTATCTATAGGTAAGTATTATAATTATTATTAATTCTCTTAAGGAGAGAGAGAAGGAAGAAGAAAGGGGGTAAGCCCCTTTCCTCCTTATACTATATTATAGACTAACTATTAGGCCACGCCTAAGACGTAGCCTTATAAGCCTATAACTCTATACCTAATAGGAATAAGCTTTAGCCTAGATCCTTTATAAAATAATATAATTAGGTAGATTCCTTATAAGTAGATATCCCTTACTTCCTTAACCCTTAGGCCTTATAACTTTCTAACTATAAGTTATAAAATATAGAGTATTAAATATATCTTCCCTAATATAATCTTAACTTATTTCTATTATCTTAACCTTATTAATAAGGTTACTCTAAGAAGGTAAGTATCTTTAAATAACTTTACCTCTTTATCTCTAAGTATAAAGGGGCTTAGATTTAAGGTATACTTATACTAAAAGTATAATAACTTAAACTTTAAGATTAAAAAGCTAAGGTAATAATCTTTTACTTATTTCTTATAAATTATTTAAATATTCTCTAGCTAACTCTTAGTTTTATTATAGTCTTTATTTATATATAATAAGTTTATATTATCTATAAAACTAATTATATATAAGCTTAAAGCTAAGTTAAGGGCTTTATAAAGTAAAGCTATAAAGAAGATAAAAAGGATAAGAGATAGTAATAAGCCTTAAGGGACTTTTTATTAGATTACTCTTTCTTTTATAAGACTATTATTAATATAAAACTAGTTTATTTTACTATTAAAGAAGGACTAAAAAAGGTTAAGAATTTACTTTAGATAACTAAAGTAGTAGAGTTCTTAAATAAATAGCCTATAGTTAATATTATTAAAAATACTAACTATATCTAGTTATAAGAGTAATATTACTTTATTATAAGCTTATATTATATAAATAAGCTTAATTATTATTATTATTACTGTTTCTATTAACCTTTATCTTTAATTTTTTATCTATTTTTCTAGTAAAAGTTAATATATTTTTATTATAATTATAATATAAGTAATAAGAATCTTCTTAAAAAGCTTACTAGTTATATTAAGAAGAGTTATTAAGTATTATCTTCTTATTATCTAAAGATTATCTAGAGTCTTCTTTAGTTTCTAAAGGATTATAGTAATATTAGACTAATATTATATTAGGAAATACTTAGTCTATAGAGATATATTAAAGATCTTTACTAGCACCTTATAGAGTAAGGGGCCTAGGGCCTTTAGGAGTTTATATAAGACCCTATCTAGGCCTAGGGCATTTTATATTATATAGTCTTTTAATATATCTTTTACTTTATTTATAATAATAATTATAAGGATATTAGTTATATCTTATATATAGATAAAAGTACTTTATTCTCTATCTAGGGTCTTATTAGGCTTAATAACTATTAGGGCTAAGAAGAACCTTTAAGTTAGTACCTTTACCTTTTCTTTTCTTAACTATACTAGAGAATCTTAGCCTAGCTAGACTAGCTTTAAGATTATATTAATTATATAGCTTATAATAAATCCTTTTACCTACCTATATTACTTCTATAATACTAAAGTATCTCTTAATAAGTTAAAATATATTCTCTAGATAGCCTTTTATACTTTAGTTAAAGCCTAGGCTTAGGTCTTTCTTATATTATAAGTAGTTTCTTAATTAACTTTATTTCTTAATCTCTAGGCCTTTTTTTATAATCTCTTTATTATAATAACTACTTAGCTAATTACCTAATTCTACTACTCTAGTTTTTAGACCTAAGTAAGGCTTATCTTAGAGATAGCTTTTCTTATAATATTCTTTATTATTATTATAAGCTTCTTATAAGCTATCTTTACCTTTACTAGGGTTATTATTAAGACCTTAGTTATAGCTAAGAGTTAAGTTAATATTTTTATTAATATAAAGATAATATTAATTATCTCTTATTTCTTTATTAGCCTCTTCTTTTTTATTTAATAAGCTTAGATTTTTAATAGTTATAAAATATAATCTAACCTAGTTAGGTTCTAGTTTAAGGTTATATATTTACCTTATAAGACTAATAAGGCCTAGAGTAAGTCTAAGGTATTTATATAATAGTTATAATAGAACTATATTATTATCTTTAAGGGTATAATTAGTATAGTTCTAATATTAGTAAAGGTCTTAATTATATTATCTATAAATATAGATTTCTTATTATAAAGATCTTAGGAGGGGTAATAGAGGTTAAAGTCTCTAATTACTATTTAAAAGGCCTCTCCTACCTAAATATTATAAAAAAGCTTATATAAGTTAGTACTAGGTTTAGTATAGAGGTTTATAAAGATAAGAGGGTTTATAAAGAATTTAATATAATATATATCTTTCTTAATTATAACTTCTTATAATAACTTCTTAATCTTTATATATATATATATAACTATCTTTCCCTCTCCTTATAAATATTAGTAAGGTATTAAGGTAAAGGTAGGTAAAGGGCTACTTAGTAATACTTCTTAAATTATAATAATATTATAATTATCTTCTTAATAAAAAACTAGCTAGATATTATTATTATCTTTATAAATATTTTATAATAAAATCCTTATTTAATTATCTAAGCTAAGCTAGGTTAGTTATAATTATATCTTAGATTAGCTTTATAGTTACTAGTAATAGTAGGAGGGGTAGGAGTAGGTCCCCTTAAGTGTAATTATAATCCCTAAGTACTAAGGCTAATAATAATACCTATCTAACCCTATCTTCTCTTAAAGTAAATATAGTACTTTTATATTATAAAATAGTTAATAATACTAGGCTTATAAACCTTACTCTAAGGTTTATAAAGTTAAACTTTAATATATTAGTCTATATAAAGAAAGGCCTTTAGACTAAGGCTAATAAGAAGGGTCTTAGAGGGTACCCTCTTAAGCGCTATATACTCTTAGCTCTTTTTAAAGGTAATAATACTCTTAAAGACCTTAGGGGTTTCTTCTTATTTAGGCTTAAATAATAACTCTTAAATTATATTAGTCTAAAGTAATATACCTCTTAGGCTTAGCCCTAATACTATTATATTATAAGATAGTCTTAAGACTATATTTATTATAATTATAAGTAAGTATATAGAAGTAAGATTATAGGTAGAGATAGATTTAGATAGAAGAGAGTAATATAAAGAAGTAGTTAATAAAAGACTATATTATTAACCTTATTATTCTATCTT
>JAEIJG010001473.1:0-10506 GCA_037289395.1 Beauveria scarabaeidicola
CTTTTTTATTAGCTTATTCCTTCTTTATATAGTATATTAAGAAATATCTTAGTTTCTTATATATCTAATATTTCTTATTTTAGTTAGAAGATAGTTAGTTATACCCTCTTTAGTTTAGGTATCTAAAGGGTTTAATTACTTTTTCTTAGTCTAGTTTAAAATTACCTTTATTATAGAATTAGCGGTTAATAAAGAAAGCTTTATTATTATATTCCTTCTTATCTTATTATACTATTATAGCTTATAATAACTCTATATAGAGTGTCTTAAATATTAGGGCTAGTAATAAGATTACTCTTTTATAGGCTTTTATACTTCTAACTATAATAAGGAGAGTTTAATATATCTCCTAGTTAGCTTCTTATTTATCTTTATTTAAATTTATCCTAAAATATAAATCTTTAATTTAGTTAATTATTAGCTAGATATTCTTAACTATTATCTTTATAAGATTATTATAGAGGAATTTTCTTAGTCTAATATTACTTTATTAGATAAATCTATCTCTTTAGACTTAGTCTAGTTTAAAATAAGTCTTTATAGCTTACTTTATCTCTTTATATTTAAGATTATTCCCTATAAGCGTTTATAGGTAAAAGGCACTTATAGTTTTTATTAGAATTAATAAGAATACTCTATATAAGGCCTTATTTAATATACTAAGGTAGGTATATTTATCTTTAAAAGTCTATATAAAGTTAGTAAAGAACTTATCTCTTATATTACTATATTTTTTAGCTTTTATAAAGCTTTAGATAGCCTTATTAACCTTCTTTAAGGGGTCTTATTAGAAGTAAGAGGAAAGGGGGATTATAATATAGTCCTTATCCTATTTATTCCCTTATATTACTCTACCTCTAGGTTATTTTTCCCTTCTAGGGTTATATCTTAGTAGTATTAGCTATTAATAGTAATTTCCCTTATTAGTTTATTAATAAAGGGTATTAGCCTTAATAAGATTATTTTTACTTCTATTATTATCTTCTTTTTTATCTTAAGAGTTATTTAGTAAGTATAATATATTTAAAAGACTTAATTTCTTTAATACTTTATTACTAATAGTAATTCTTTATTCTTCTAAAGTCTTTTATATTATTCTAGGTCTTAAAGTAATATCTTTTTTAATAGTTATTATAAATTAGTAAGATAATCTTAATAATCTTAAAGATCTTAAAGATATTTAGCTTAACCCTTATATAGGTAGCTTATTATATTATTTATAATTATTATCCTTTTTATCTTATTAGAGGAGTTTATCTTATTTAGTAACTTTAAATAAAGTATCTATAATCTTAATACCTAATCCTTTATAAATATAAACTTCTTTTACTTATAGTATATTTCTAATTATTATTTAGATCTTTTTATTTATATTATTAAAGATTTCCTTTAGCTAGTTTAAATAGGTTAATTAGAAGTATTTATATATAATTACTAGTGTATTTATTATTAGGTTATTCTTATAGTAGTTAATTAGATATACCCTTATACTATTAATTTCTCTTAAGTATTATTCTAGGTTATTATAAGTATTTAATATCTTTAAAAGGTATAAGGCTTTATCTATTATATACTAGAATTAATATACTATAGTATTAGTTACTAATTACTAAGGGCTCTTAGCTTTAGTTTTACTTTTTAAGATAAGGGTTTTTAATAGTTTATTTATTATTACCTTTATTCTTAGTTAGGAGGCTAATAAGATTAGTATTAGAACTTATTATTTTTATCTAATTAGCTTTTATAGTTATATATTATTATCTTAATATATATTCTATCCTCTTAATTTATAGGGCACTAATTTATTAAGAGGTACTATATAATAATATTATAATTATATTAGATAATAAGGAGAGAAGGTATTAGGCTTCTCTTTCTAATTTATATAGTGCTAATTTATTAAAAAAAAAGTACTATTTAATCTCTTTAGTTAGTATAAGCTAAGGACTAGTTATCTCCTATATATCTCTTCTAGAGCCTTATTAGTCTATAGTTAGTCCTTAAGGATAACTACTAATTAGTGTTAGAATAAGGTGGGTTTTAGTGGTCTTAATTAAGTAATATAAAAAGGGTTTTATTTATATATAATTAAGGCTATCTATAGTTAAGTTACTATAGCCTCTATAGCTTATAGGTAAAGTGGGGCGAATTAGCTCTTCTAAGGTATAACTAGTTATTACCTAAGGTATCTATATAATTAGCCGCTTAAGCTAGTGCCTTAAGCGATATTAATAGACTTAGAGTTATTATACTTTAATTAAAATTACCCTTTTTCTTCTAAAGTATTATTCTACTAACTATAATAACCCTAGTTAACTATACTACTAATTTAACCTAACTAAAAGTACCTTATTAAGTACTAATAGAAGAAATCTTATTTTAAAAAGCTAAGATATTAAATCTAGCTTATTTTAGAGTAATAAGAGTATCTATTAAGGTCTTAATCCCTTATAAGAAATAAATAAAAAAATCAAAGCTAGAGCCTTAAACTAAATTAAGATAACTACTAGTTATTATTAGATTAAAAACTTATTTAGTATATATCTTATAATAATAAACTATTATAAAAATATTATTTATTACCTTTATTAGGGTAAATAAAGGTATTAATTAAATTAAAAAGAAGATTAAGGTAATTAAAAAGATATTAGATAATATACCTAATAACTAGAAAAAAGCCCTTTATAGCCTTAATAAAAAGGGCTAGACTAAAGCTATATTTACTAAGTTTAAATAAATTATAAGAGCTAATATCTTTAAATTTATTAAATAATTAGTAGTCTTTAGTTCCTAAAAAGTTCTAAAAAATTAACTTATATTATAACTTAAACTTAACTAAAATAATTAGCCTATTAAATTTAAGATAAAGTTAATAGTTAAAAGGTTTATATAAATACTTAGATAAGACTTTATTTAAATATATACCTTAACCTTTATCCCCTTAACATAGAGAATTATCTTAATACTTATAATTATTAATAATTAAGAAATTAAATAAATTAACTTTATTAATACTTTTCTAAATAGTAAACTTAAGGAAGTTATATATATAGTATTTTTAGAAGGTTTTCTTAAATTTATAGAAGACCTTTAAACTAAATCTAATAAAAGAAGTAAAGAACTTCTTAAGCTTCTAACTAAAGCTAGCTATAACCCTTCTAAAGAGTAAGTTATCTTTTAAAATAAAGCGCTTTATAAACTAAAATAAAGCCCTTAGAATTAGGAAATTCTCTTTAAAGAACTCCTAGCTAAGCTAAGATTTTAACTACTTCTCTTAAATAATATTATCTATTAGAATCTAACTATATATACTTTTATAATAACCTATATTAAAATTATCTCCTAATTAGTCTAAACCTTTAGTATATTAATTAGTTTAAGAGGTAGCTTAATAAGGCTTACCTTATAGAAGATAAAAAGCTTACCTCTTTCTTTTTAAGTATTTAAATTATCTAAAACTAGAAGAAAAAAAGCTTTTAGCTATATTAAAGTTAATTTATAGAAGAAGCTCTCCTCTAATTTAACTTAACTAATACTAAACCTTAGCTTATTCCCTTATAGTTTAGGTTATTATAAGATCTCTTTATTAGTCTTAAACTAAAGTTCTTTTTAGTAGAATTATTTACTAAATTACTTACTAAACCTATAATAAAATTACCTAAATAAGTAGACTTTAAAGCCTTATTAGATCTTAATTAAAATCTTTTTTAGTAAATATTTAGTATTAATATATAACTAATAATAATAATAAGACCTAATATTACTTTTATAATTAAATTTTATTTAAGATATATAACTAAGGTAAATATAATACTCTTTAACTTAATTAAAAGAAGCCTTAAGTACTTAAAAGGTACTAAGATAAGTATTATAAGCTATTATAAAATTAATAACTCTTAAAGCCTACTCTAAGCCTACTCTAATAGTGACTTTATAAGATATTAAGAAACCTCTAAGTCTATAGGTAATTACCTATTAATACTTAATAGAGGACTTATTAGCTAAAGGTTAAAGAGAGTAAGTCTTATAACCTTCTTTATATTAGAAGCTAAATCTAATATTATATTAAAAATAATTAAAGAGATTAAATAGATCTTTAAGCTCTTTAAAAAAACCTTAATAAAGATTTAATACCTAATCCCCTTATTCTATAATAACTAAGACTTTATCTCTAATACTAATAACCTAAACTAATATATTAGAACTAAGTATATTTTATTAAAGTTTTAATTTATTTACTAAGAAGCTTAAACTAGTCTAATAGATATTAAATACTTTAAAATAAGATTAATACCTACTAATAGCCTAATAAAACCCCTTTTAGGTATTAAGTTTTAGAGCTTTTAAAAGTTTTTAGGCCTTTAAATCCCTAATTAAGTTTAATAATATATAATAGTTAACTCTTTAAAAATATAAAGCTCTTAACTACTATATATATTAGAGTTATTATTAAAAAGCCTCCCTAAGTATATAATAACTTTAAGAATTCTAAAAAGCTTACTAAGTCTCCCTTTAGTACTAAATAAAATTCTTAATATATTATATATAACTAATTAGCTACCTTAATAGCTAGAGTAGTAGAGTTAGTTATCTAAGTATATTATATTTCTCTAGTATATATAATATTTATAAATTAATAAAAGACTTATTTATAGTTAGTTACTAGAAGCCCTTATATATATAATATCTCTTAAAGCTTTAAAAGGCCTACTAAGTTTCTCTTTAGTACCTACTAAAGTCTCTTAAGTACTATATATAAAATTAGTTAGCTACTATAGTATACTATACTATAGTATACTTAGTAACTAGAGTAACTAGGTTAGTTATTACTTATATTAAACTTAGTATAATTAGCGCTTATAACTAATAAGTAAATATCCCTTAATTAATATTATAACTAGTAACTAAAAATTTCTATAAAAGTAAAAATCTACTAGAGTATTACTAGTGTTATAAATAATAACACTTTTATTACTAAATATAGTATAATTAGTACTATATTTAAGCTATACTTATTATAAATTACTATAACTAGCACTAGGTGTTATTAGGCTAGGTGCCTCTTATAGATCTTATAAGTACCTAGGTAGGGTACTTTTACTAATCTATACTTATAAGCTACTTTTAATTTTCTATAAAATCTATTTATATATAAATTACTAGAAATTAACTTATAACTATAAATATATAATAATAATAATATATATACCTCTAGAGTAATATATATATATTAAGAGTAGTGCTATTAACATGAGAGCTTTTTACTAGTGATATGGCCTGTGGTACTTAATATTTGGTGGGCCTACTACTAAAAGAAAAGTACCTCTAGTCGCGATTCCCCTAAATAGGTAGAAAATCAAGAAGCTTATTAACATATAAAAGGCTTAGAATAGTACTAGTTACTAATAATATAAACCTAAGTATTTATTTTTAAGAAAAAGATAGTATATAGTTTATAATAAAAACTTATAGAATATAAATTTTTTATATAAATATCTTTATTTCTTATTAAGAAAATAAATATAGAAGACTAGGTAAAAAGTACGCTAAATAGGTACTTATTTAATAGTGTAAAGGCATGTAGAATAGTAAGTACCATAGGCTATATCACTAGCAAAAAGCTCTCGTGCTAATAGCACTACTCTATATTAACTATAAAGTAATAACTACTTTATAGTAATTTTTATTTTTATATACTATAAATTAGTATATAGTACTATATATAAACCTACGCGTAGCGCTTATAATATTATAGCTTACTAAGTATAGCGCTATAGGCTACTAATTAGTACTACTAATTACCTATAATAAGCTAGTAGCTAGTAGAGGTATAAGGTAGGCTATTACCTTATACTAAAATATTTTTATATACTATAAATTTATATATAGCGCTATATATAAGCCTATATATACCTATAACACTATAGCTTACTAAGTATAGTGCTATAAGCTACTAATTAATACTACTAATTACCTATAATAAGCTAGTAGCTAGTAGAGGTATAAGGTAGGTTATTACCTTATACTAAAATACTTTTATATACTATAAATTAGTATATAATACTTATATAAGCTTATATATAGCGCCTATAATACTATAGCCTACTAAGTATAGTACTATAAGCTACTAATTAGTACTACTAATTACCTATAATAAGCTAGTAGCTTATAAAGGTATAGGGTAAGCTACTACCTTATATTAATTAGTATAATACTACCCTATATTAATATAAATAGGTTAGTCCCTTAGCTAACTAAAAGGAGTATTAAAAGTAGGTTATCTATAGGGACTTTATATAAGTTACTAACTCTAGTAGTACTATTAGAGACCTCTATAAAGCTACTAAAGGCACTAAGAGGGGCTAAAACTATAATAAGACTACTAAACCTACTAAGGGGCTATTATAACCCTTATAAGGCTACTAGGGCTACTAAAATAGCTAAAACTATACTAAGGCTATATTAAAACTTAAGGGATAACTATATTAGCTAATATCTTATATATAGTAAGATATAAGAAGAGGATTCTAGATTTAATAGAGTTTTTTCTAAGTATTACTTTTATCTCTTTTTCTCTATAAATAACTATAATTCTTCTTAAATAGAAGATAGAAAAATAAGGTTAATAATATAATCTTTTATTAACTACTTCTCTATACTACTCTCTTCTATCTAAAAACTATCTCTACCTATAATCTTACTTCTATATACCTACTTATAATTATAACACTAGGGCTAATAAGAAGGGTCCTAGAGAGCGCCCCCTTGGGTACTATACGTTCCTAGCTCTCTTTAAGGGTAATAATATTCTTAGAGACCTTAGGGGTCTCTCCTTATTTAGGCTTTAGTGGTAGCTCTTAAATTATATTAATCTAAAGTAGTATATCTCCTAGGCTTAGCCCTAGTACTATCTTATTATAAGGTAGTCTTAGGACTATACTAGGTGGTTACCTTTATAGTTAAGGTATAATTCCCTCTTATTATCTTTTTAGCTAGGTATTTTAAACTATTAATATATATTTTATTTATTATTTTATTTTAAAATCTATGAAAATATATACCTAGATTTTAAATAGCTTTTATTAATTTTATAAAAATATTATAATTATAACGCTTTTTAATTATTATAATATATTAGCTAATTATTATTATCTATATTTTAGTATATTTTATCTCCTATTAGTTTATTTTATAAGAATAATAGAAAACTATTTACTATTAGTAGCCGCGGGTGTATAGTGGCCGCTACTATATCTAGCACCCACCTGAGAAGGTGGGTGTGTGGCACGTGTAGGTATAGCGCTCTATTAGGACCACTTTTTTCTTTTTTCTTTTTTCTTTTTAGCATTTTGTACTTTTATAATTCGGTTCGATACACAGCCAAAATCAGCAATCTTAGCCAACGCGATAGAATAAAGAATATATATACTAGTAGATACCGGTACCGGTATTATAAAGCATATCATCCATGTGATTGACGAATTGTCCGCAGAGGGCCCCTATGGTCACATTCCAGTTTCTGACCCTGCAGCTTGAATGTCAAACGCACCTGCTTTGCAGGCTGCCCAACATCACAGAGCACCATTTCTCCACGAAGCCAATACCGATGAGAAATGAAAGGCGGAACCCGGGCCACGCCGCAACACTTCACCAGCCCCGCGCTAGGTCACCCCGTTGCAAGCGCTGAGGCTGGGCGACCGCAGCAATTTCAGCAGACACTCAGGCTATGATCGCGATAATTAGTCTTAGTAATTCTTAGTTAAACGTAGGGTATATATTCTAAGTGGAGATAGTGGCTTTATATACTCTCTATAGGACTAACTCCTAGCTAGTTTAGCTAGGAGTTAGTCCTAAGAAAAATATAAGAAATTAAGACTCCTTTTAATAATTAGTAAATAAAGACTACCTACTACTAAGGCCCTTAGCTAGTATAATACTATTATTATAAAAGTACTTTATTATTATATAAAAATTATAAAAAAAATTAAGACTATAACTAAGAATTCTAGCTAAGACTAATTATTATAATTATAGCCTTATCTTTATTTCTCTATATTACTTAATTATTATACTTAAAATAGTATAAGTATAACTAAGAATAACTTAGTACTTATACTTTAGCTTATATATAAATAAGTAATCTTTTTATAGCTAGTTTAATAGAATTAACTATTATTCTACTACTTCTATTTATATATTATATAGTAATAGTAAAGGAGTATTTAAGTAATCTTATTAATTACTTATACTAGTCTTAAATAGAGGCTTATTAATACTAATAAGCTACTAGTTACTTTTATACTATATATAATAAGTACTAGATAACTAGATCTCTAGTCTAATAAGTAGTAGTAATTACTTTAATAATTAGTATAACTAATAGAATTTAATTATTAATTAAATTCCTAGGAATAGAATTAAAAATTAGAATTAACTAATTTAATAATTAAAAAACTAGTTATAATAATAATAATAGTAATATTTAATTTTAACTAAAGAATACTATTATTATTAAAAAAGAGAGCTAAAAATAATACTTTAAATATTACTTTAAATATAGATTTCTATAAAATTATAAATTTTTTTAACTTCTTTAATTCTAATAAGGAATTACTAATTTATTATTAGATTTAATTTAATACTAGTAAATTTAAACTTTTAAAAATTCTATCTTATAGAAATATTAATATAAAAGGTAAATATAAGTATATTATAATTATTAAACTATTTATTTAAACCTAAATTATAATATAAAACTCTATAACTATCTAAGAGTATATTAAAAATACTATTAAATATACTAAATCTAAAAAACTCCCTAAGTACCTAAAAAAAGTATAGACTCTATAGACCTTATTATTATAAATATTACTAGTTTTATCCCCTAAAACCCTAATTCTACTTATAATATTACTAATTTTACTTACTACTAAAAAAAAAAAAATTATATTATCTTAAAATAAATCTACCCTAGGATTATCTAATACTTAGGGTAAAGCCTTACTTAAGAGTAGACTACTAAACCTATTAAAAATAATAAATATAATAGTAATAATAGAGTTTTTTATAGTAAAAATAGAAAAGTAGTAAAAGTAGTATATTAAAGACCTAAAAAAGATATTTAAAAATCTCTAAGTATAGAATACCTTATTAGGTAATACTTAGAATAAAATTAATATTAGTAATACTAATACTAATACTAAGATACTAAGGCTTTAAATAATATTAGATATTTATATAGTTAGGCTATTTTAGCTAAATACCTTAAATAATAAATATATAAAAAGAACTAATAATTTTATAGAAAAATATATTATTATTTAAGATCTAAGTATATAGATATAAATAGTTAAGGCTTTACTTAAAAATAATAAAAGAGTAGCTAAGATATACTAGAATCTCTAGTGCTTACTTTAAGGTAATACCTAATTATAATACTAATCTTAGCTAAGTAAATAAAAAAAAAAGACTTCTAAAGAGATAAAGATACCTTATTTAAAGCTTTATAAAAAAAATATAATATTTATCTTATAAAAGCCTAAAAATAAATAAATTTAACTATATATATTATAGTAGGCTTAACTAAGAAGGGTATTATAATAACCACTTTATATACTAAATTTTACCCTTATACCTTAGCCTTAGGTAATATTAAAAATATTTATCTACTTACCTAGTTTTATAATAAACTACTACTAAAGTTATATATAGTTTATTTAGAACTAATAGAAACCTTAATAATTATAGTATTTATAGATAATATTAAGAAATAAAGATAGATTTTTAAAGAGTTAGTTAAAATAGACTTAAAAGTATCTAAATTATACTAAGATATATATAAAGTATATTACTAGGTAAATAAAAGTAATATAAATATAGCTAAATCTAAAGAAGAGATAGTAAATACCTATAGTAAGTAAGGATAAGGTAATAATAAGTGTTTATTTTATTATAGTAACTTATCTTTCTAATATAAGAAGTAATTATTCTAACCCTAAGATTTATATAATTCTTACCTATATTAGTAAGACTAGTATATAAATAATTAAGGTAATACTTACTATTTCTAGTTAAATTTATATATATAATAAGAATCTTTATATATAAATAGTAAACCTTTTACTTAATTATATAAAAATTAAAGAAAGATAAGATAAACTAATATAGAGTTTAAATATTATTTTTAATAATATATATATAAAAAGATACTAAATAAAGAGAAGTTTTATACTATTAGCCCTAATAATAGTAACCTAGAGTCTTACTATAAGGAATTATATACTTAAGGGTATATATATATTTCTAATAGTAATAAAACTATTAAGAAAAAGGTAAATTTCTATAAATTGAAATTATCTTTCTTTAATAATAATCTAGCTAAAGAAAAAGTTTTTTAAATTTCTATAATAATAACTCTAATACTAAGTATATAAGTAATAATAAATAAGAATAAGTAATTAATTTTATATATTTCTATAATAAAGGTAATAGCTTTAAAGATAAAGT
>JAEIJG010001474.1:0-10504 GCA_037289395.1 Beauveria scarabaeidicola
AAATTTATAAAGATTTTAAGTTTAATTTAAACTAATATATACTTAATTATAATTTTATAATTATAATAAAAACTAGATTATTTAAATAATTAAAATTAAACTAGTTAATTATTAACTAGGCTTATAATTATTATATAGAATAGTAATTAGGTATAAAAATAATATTAATTAAGGAGTAAAAGAAGCTATAGTGTGAGGGGGAATAAGGGACACCCTTATAAGGTAGGTACGTCTTCTACTATATAATATTACCCCTATTATGGGTACTAAATCCTATGGGTCTGTCCCGTGACACCCTTCCATTTGACAGCGTGTACCTATTCATCTGCATATGTATCTGCTCATTTCTTTCTTCTTGCTCGCAGCTTTAATTAATCATTAGCCCGGTGATGACCTGAAGCATCACAGAACTAAGTTATCAGGCACTTTTTTAAGGCAAGGGTAGCCCCCCACGATGTACGTTCTGAAAAAGTAATAGGAAAGGATCAGCAGGATGCAAAGCAACAACTACCAGTAGTTCGTTCGCAGGTGCGCAAACTTTGGACGCTCCAAATATGGGCAAGGGGACCGTCTTGTTTGGCTCTCTCTTTTTTTTTTTAACGTCGTAGTGCTTATTATGGCGTTGGGGGAGAGGAATAAGATGGAGGGGAGTGCAACTCGAAACTCGACAAGTGCAACTCTGAAGCCAACTTTAACTTTCGCCGCGGATTCATCACCCGGGTATCAAGGTTGCCCGACAGGGTCCCTTTATTATTAAGTCTCTGATCCTTTCCCTTTTCTCGCCGGGCCACTGCCGGCGCTATCGTCGCAGCCCGCGAACCACGCCACAATATCGACGGCCAATCCGTCGCCCCGAACGCGGGCCCGTCGGCTCCGAGACACATCGTGAAGAAGAAACTCATCAACACCATGTGAGATTCCCGCGATGAGTGTATCCAAGCAAGGCAGGATCAAAGAGGAGGAGCAGACGCCCCAGCGCCAGGGGTTTTTCCCAGATGGCAATACGGGAGAACCCCCCCCCCCCTCCCCTCAAAAGTGATGTGGGTTACCAACCGTGACCAACCATGACCAACCACTGCACCATATCGAATCAACCAGGCTTGGCAATAGACAGATGGCTGTTTCCATCATCTCTTAGTTAATCTCACATTCAACGCACAATTCGCTCACACCCACCCCCCCTTCCTCGGCTCTCTCGTTGCGCCGGGGAAGGAGGCTAGCCTTAGTAGGGCGCCATGCGACTTGTCTTTATTTGATTGTTCAGCGACAACGCGCGCGCCACCGTCAGAGCAATCACAAATTCACAACGGAAGAAACCTTGAAACGGACCAGGTTAGCCCACGGAAAGACGGGCCCCCTGCCCCCAGTCGGAAACAGGAGGGCTGGAAGGGCTCGGATGAAGGGGAGTCGCAACAGAACTACTAGTAAATACCTGCCTCTTTGGGGAGAAACCTCTGTGAAATGAGCCTGGTATGGAGACGTCTCCGGCCTTCTGAGGCTGAACAGTTCAGCGTCTCCAGTATCTATGAAACGTGACGTAAAGGTAAAGCCACAATCGCAGACCCTCGCTGTATCGCTGGGAATGGGTATTTATCGCAGGCTCGCTTCGACCTGCATCGTATTATGTATAGAAGAGACTGGAACCCCTCCCACCCCTGCATCCCGCACGGCAACGTCTGCCGTACCAAAGCCAAAAAAAAATTAAAAATTTAATCAGTTTTGGCGCACCAATGTCGTCCGCCGTAAAAAGCCAATTGAGCACCTGAATAATGCCGACGGATAGCGTCAGCTACTCAACAACGCCAACGCGATCGCGCCTTACCCGGTAGCAGCTGCCAATGCAAGCGAGACTCGAAACCCTGCATCTTGCATACAAGAATCGCCTATAAGTGAAACAGTATACCGATGGGGCTACTTATGCATCTTTCCGTAGACAAAAAACGAGCCGGAATACGGAATGACTGCTGGCTTAAAAACAACCCGGCGCATACCTCCGAGGCCAGCTCGGAACTTGCCTTGGGGGAGCATCTCGCGTTGCCTGTTAGTCGGGGTTAACTTGTTCTGTAAGCCCGCCTTGAATTGTCCAATCTACTCCGTAGCTTTCCTGATATGAAATCGGGACCTGGCACTAAGCCAAGGTCCCCCAGTCACGGCAGTAGTTTGCCAGCTCGCGTCTCAGCTGCTCGCGGAGCCCTGGCAGGGCGCCGTCTTGAGCAAAAGAGTGGCTGGCTGCTTGCCAACATCGCCGCGCCTCTCGCCATTCCCGACATCCTTGTCACCTGTAGGCTGTTAGGCTCGTCATCATCTATCTAGTTCGAAACTCAGCAGCGCCATCTTTTTCCAGCCACAAATATGCGTATCGTAATCGATTGGCTGCTGGAGCGATGATGCTTACGCCAGAGATGGGCATCGCATCCAATCATGTAGATGCCGCGGACTGGGTGCTTCAATTCTGTGAGAAGTGATATTGCTGGTTATTCCCGTCGTCTTTCCTGTCGAGGCGTTAATCTCCTGCTCCGAAGGACAAGTGAAACATGCAGAAACGCCCTCTGTGCAACCATGCTCGGATCAACGGCTAACTGCCTGCCAGCCTGCCAGGAGAGAGACATTCAGTCGCAAGGCTATTGAGAAACCATGACGAATTGAAAAGGCCTGAAGAAGCAAAAATATAGATTGCAAGCCAACGAATCTCCTGCCTAGATGCTTTGGGAATTTGTCCTTGGTCTGGGGAAGTGGGCAACGCCGAGTGGTAGCTGAACTGAATGCAATAGACGTAAAGTTGATTGCAGCAATCCGTCAGGTTCATCCTTCCTTGACCAGGGCACCGCAGTTCTGCTGCGTGACGCAGCCCCAGTTATGCGGAAAGACTTTTCACAATTCAATTACTAAAATGAATTGATTTTTTTGGGAGCCCAACTCTTGGCAGCTTGCCAGACGTTAGGATCGGGCAGAGGACGCCACGCATGCACAAAGCCTCGCGCATGAACGCAATCAGAACAGACGTCTCAGGGCAACATGTGCAACACAAATGCTTGATTAGATCAATAACATCTTGATACCCGGCTTGGCGGGCGGCAGTTGTTTCCAGCTCGTGTTGCGACATCAAGCTCTCATAGCTTGTCATAGACGCCACTTGTTCGTCCGCCAAGCTGAAAACTGACCCCTGCTGCAGATTTTGTTGGAGCAGCAGCAGCAGTGGTGCGACTCGGGTTTTCCGGACAGTTTGATATTACCTATTACTTCTCTGGGTTTGTAAAACATTGAGGGCTGCAGCCAATCTCTTGAGTTGAATCACCAGATTTGGTCTGCTGCGGCCGGCATCCCCGTCGCTGCCACGGACAGCGTATTAATGCTGGAAATGGACAGCAATTGCATGATCCATCCGGTATGAGTATGACTGCACCAAATCACTTGTTGGCAAGGCAAAGGTCCACTCGACTTGGGCATGCCACATATCCGCAACGGTTCAGGGACTGCGCGATTTGCACTTGATGTCCCTTTTCGCTGCGATCTGCAAGCTTATTCGACGCTATTCGGTTGGCTACCCGGACGGCCAGAGGGCTCTTCCATCACAAACAGGCGACATCAAGGTGGAGAGAGGGTACAAAACAACAACAAAAAGGGATTACCATGAGAAAACATCCAAAATGTATTTTTGGAGCTACCATACCTGGAAGGGTAGCAGGGCCGCTTCTCGCAACCTCAACGGGCTGTTCAAAGCGAATAGTCGGCTATAAATGCGGAAGTGGACAGGGGCCTAATCCCCATCTCGGGCACTATTGAAGAATGCATCTGTGCAAGCGATTGGGGGCGTAAAAAAACAGATCAGGTATTATGAGGCGGAACCCCCCGTCGGGCGGCATGCCGAGATTCAAAAAAATTTTCCCCTGCACGAGGACATCATCGTGGAGCATTGCTGGCTGTGGCAGAAAGCGAGCGGCCTTTGAAGATAGACACGACCGGCGTTGTTCGAGTCGTCGGCCAAGTCGGAGAAATGGCCTAATTGGCATGCATTTGCCTACACTGGCCGAGCTGATATGCAACGTCTAGGCCGAGACCCCCCATAAAGTGACGGTGCTATAGGTGGCGAAAGCCAAATAGTCAGTATTGGGGCGAAGGGCTTTTCTTATTATTAGCAATTCCTTGGCTTCATATTCCCTGCTGGTTTTAATTTAGCATTCTGCTTGACTGCCGCCTTTGTACCGTGCATTTATTATTCAACGGGCGCGGCCAAGGCGGAGGCCCAAGAAGTTACCCACGGTGGGATTATGGGGCATACAGACGTGCTTCGGTACAAGGCTGAAAATGAACGAGGTGAAAGACGTTTGGTCTCTAAATGCGTTACGTATATACGTCAGTGAACCAAGATGTTAGTTGGCCGGAGGGGTCAAAGTAGGGCGACCAGATCAACCTACCAAGCTGCAACAAGCAAGATTGACCGACGGCCAGTTAACATTCATGACCCAGGACGTCAATCTGCCGGTCACTACCGGCAGTAATCATCTTTGTACACTGTGACATGACATATCAGTAATGTGTGTAGTAGTCAATCGTGGAAAAGTTGGCTGTGAGTTGAGCAATCTGGCCTTGGCGAGCGTCACAGTCATGAAATCTGCAATTTCGGTTTGCGGGCATCGAGTAATACTCGATGCGCGCACACGGGGCCGATTGAGGTTTAGCGAAGTCCGCCAGCCACAAAAATCAAAAAGTAGAAAAATACAAGATACAAATCACAATTACAAAGATACAAAAATCGAACGAACGAACGAACGACATACCTGTAGTGGTGGTGGGGGCGTGCAGCTTAGCACAGGCAGGATATAGCTTGTTACGACAAGCCAGTTGTATTGAGAGCCGAGAAGACAGAGAAAGCGATCACAGTCGGCGTGGCAGTCTCGGACGCGCAACTGCAATAGACGAGATGAAAAAGGCTGGTAGCCTTGGACTCGGACGACGAATGAGGCCTCTCTCTGACCATGCACATCTCGAAAGTCATCTTGAGCCGCGACAAAGGCTGCCTACCAGCAAATAGAAAAGGCAGATCCCGATCAGTACCAGGCGATCCCCCCACCAGGATGATGAGCAGAAAGCACAGCGGATGGTGTTGTGCTGGCAGCCCCCTTCCCCCATATTAGTTAGTATAGCTCGGCTCCTCTCGTGTTTTCACCTTTTTGATCAGCGCCAAGCGTCTGGTTTTGGGCCAGGAGATGAACGTCGGCAACTGTCAACCGCTGCCCATCTCAGTTGGGGTCCGTTGTGGGCAAGCCAAGCCTCGAGAGGGTTATGCCTAATAAGTTTCTGGGAACTGCCCATCGCGGTCCATTAGGAGCCTGCCCCCAGCGTGTTTGCGGGACTTGCATGTAGCTGCGGCCAGTGGATTGGCGCGTGGACGGGCGAGCGAATGATGATGGCCAGATAGTAGTTACTGTCCTTTCTCGTACCGCATACGGGCTTGCAGAGGCGTGCAGAACAGCGGGTATCCAGCTCCAGAGACCTGTGCCACCGTGGAACCCGGAGCTGCGAGCCATGCTTGGCCCAGCGAAAACAAGGTGCCCCCCAGCGTTGCAGCGATAAAAGGATGCTTATGAAAGAAGCTAAACAACAAGAGTGCTTGCTTTATTAGAGAAAGGGGGGCCACTAGTTAGAGTAGGCGCAGCAAGCGTAAGAATTTGGAGGCGAGAGGTAGGGCGGCGGCGGCGGCGGCGGCGGCGACGGCAGGCAGGGGCCTAATGACGGGGATCGTGACAGCAGTTTCGTGTATCTGTATCAGCATGGGAGTATTTGGCGAGAGAGGAAAAGCCCGGCTTTGGCTGTACCTATCTATCGAGGGCGTGGGCGGACTTGAGAAGGGTGAGAGATTGAAGATGGAAATGAACGCAAACGGGCTCAACTTTGGAGGAGTAACGTTGGCTCGAGGCCGGTGCTGGCAGAAATCCCAAACAAGCTTTTTTGTTTTCTTTTTTACTCTTAATTTTTAATTTATTGCTTTTGCGGCAGCTGGCAGCTGGCAGCTGCAGACTGGTAGCTGCAGACTGGCAGCTGCTAGGCAGACGTTTGAGTGCGGCAGGCAAACGGAGCGAAATTGCGGGGCTGACTCAGCTTGTCAACCATCGTGCTCTTGATCTTCATCTTGGCTCTTTCTTCTTGGTCCTTGTTGGCAGCTTGCTTCTTCACGTACCGCGAGACAGTCATCAGTCATCGAGCCGCACGGTATTGCCCAATCACGTACAGAATCCCGCCTCTATCGCTCGCACACCATCCATCACCTTCTGCCCGCCTCACCTCACTCATCTTTTGGCGTGAGCTTTTGGCGCCCATCTCTATCATCACGCACACCGTTTTGGCGGAGCCAACATCTATCTACGCCTAGCGCACTAAACCCGGCCCGGCACAATCGAGAGAGGCTTGCTCATCCAACTGTTAATCTGGGGACTTTTCTTTTACTCTTTTTTTATTTTTCTTGTCAAAAGTCTTGTCGTGGCGGCACGGTTACCGCACCCCTCCCCCTGCGGGGAGTCCCACCGCCACAAGTCCAGGGTCAGCCGGACAAACCCTGAATCCCGGACATGCCAATGTTTCCTTCACCTTGGCTCTTTGCTGCCCAGCGGCTTGCGGACATCGCTTCCCACGCAAGGGGTGGAGGCGTCGCCCGCGGGGCCATTGAGGGCCGTCATGTCATCGGCGGGCAACGCCTGCAACCCGCAGAGCCGCCCCGGTCCGGAACCTGGTATTATCTCGCAAAGCGCGGAGGCTGAGCCTGGCCGCAGGAGCCATCTGGCAGCTAATTTGGCCAAGTCTTGTGGTGGATAAAGTGCCTGCTGTGCTCCTGCCGCTGCTGTCGAGGTATTGCTAACTAGTGGTAGGCTTTGAAGCATTTCTCCGCTGACTGCGACGGATACACGCCCGCTTCTATCTGTGCGGCTGGGCCGGACTGGGCGTGTCGTCAACGGACCCAGACAACTAGGAGGAGTGCAGATAGTTGGATCCTTAGTGCAGGATTATTAACGTGGGGGGGCGTGTCAAGTTTAACTGGTAAGAGATCCAGGCTGTCGCTTGGGAATAGCTCGCCCTGGCCGGGTGCCGCTAGAGGGGTCGAGGATATGGCTGAGCATGTCCATTCCAGGCCGTGTTTCTGGCAGACTTTCACCACGTTTCACTCCCACCTGCCAGTTTGCCCCGGACCACCTTTTAAACAGTCTCTAGCTATACCCCACTGACTCATCTCAACTCCCTCGTCCTGGCCAAATACTTTATTTACGACAGGCCCCTCGTTCCTCTTGTCCTGGTTCTATTGCGTATACTTACTTATACACCCGCACCTCCCACGCCCATTCACTCTTGTCATCTCTCTCTTGTACACTTCAGTCCATTCCACCTTTGCCAACCGCATCACCTATCTATATACACTTGGGCACACAAGGGACAACAACTTACTGTCACCCTCTACGACAGCCCGTTACTTGACGGAAATGCCCTCTGCAACGGTATTAGAAACAAGTGACAGTTCTAGTCAGCACAAAAAGACCATGTCTTCCATCTCCAGCACATCTTCCGCCGGGGCCCAACCCCGTGGCAGCCAATCACCACCCGCAGCCATGAATCGCGAAACTACCCCAGAGTCTCTCGTGGACGCTGACCAAAAAACCAAAAAGAGAATTCAGAACAGGGTTGCCCAGAGAACATACCGTGAGTTTGCATGACCAACTTGCAGCGGCCTCTGTGGGCTGTTTCACTAATCACAAAACGACAGGTAACCGCATGAAGCAACGGGTGCAGGACCTCGAGCAGCAGCTTTGTGAGATGCGTGCCAGACAACAGCAGCAGCAGTACTACCCCCAGGACATGCCTGGTGCCGTCACGCCTGACGGCTCCATGGGCTTTGTCCCCAATGCTGGAAACATGCCCCCCGCAGTTTGGCAGCAAACCATGTCCCTCCCAAGAACTCCAGGCTCGATGCCCCAGGAGATGTGGTCTGGCATGGCCGTTGATGGCGCCACTCAACCCATGCCTGATGCAGTCTCCATGGCTGGAAACCCGTACATAAACCGAAACTTTCACCAGCAGCCTCCCTTCAACAACCCGGCTCTCTTAAATCAGCTCAACCCTTCTGCTGCCGCAGGCCTTGATCAGGTGCCGCTAATGTCTCCCAACCTGGAGATGCCGGGTGAACCTTGCATGCAGAGATTGTACCGCAACGGCAGCGCCGCATCGACTCCCAACCAAGAATCGCTTCAACTGGACGCCCATTTCGGGTACAGAGGAAGCGTGACGGGTCTCGGTATGTTGCCACCGCCAAGCGCCAGATGTATTGTACTATGCTAATCCTAGTCCCAAAAGGCCAAGCCTCTGAAATGTCCGAAGAAGATGGAAACGATGCCAAGCTCTTTACCAACCCCACATGGGAAAACAGTCCAGCTATGATGTCGCCAAGCAGCTCAAGAACAGGAACTGTGGCTCCCCAAAGCGCCATCTCCACATCGCCATGGGGTTCCATTGCTACTGCCACTACTGAAGTTTCAGAGGCTGGCTCACCACACCAGTTCTCGAGTATCGAAGAGCGTTTCGAATACGTTCTGGAGTGCGCCCGCCGCGTCGGATTCGACACGTTTGACTCAATGGCTGCTCAGTACTATGGCAGCAGCTTCGACCCTTGCTCCTCACTGGCCATGGACCAACGTCTGAGCCGCAACCGCCACCTTCCTGCTCTGCTCGCCGAGATTCGGCAAAAGTCTGCTCAATGGAGCGTGTGGGAGAGACGTGCGTACCAAGACGAGGCGCTCAAGACGGCAGAGGACATTTGCGCCATCGAGTGTCGCGAGTTCCGATCCATGCAGGATCTCGGGGATGCCAATGCCATGAATCTAGCCACTATTCAGCAAAAGGTAGGTCTATTTTCAGCCTAGCTCGGTCTGTGAACCTTTTCTTGACTGAGACGCTAACCGAGACTTGTTCCAGCTACCCAACGTGTGGACACTGTTGTCTGGCCTAGCTTCTGCTACACCGCTGCAAAGGCAGGGTGACCGCTCACATCTTGTCTACAACAGCATCAAGCAGCTCTGTGCGCTGGGTGATGCATCTGGTCATATGGCTGTGGATAGCCAGTGAAACCGTTTCTCTGCAAGGTATGTCTATTTCCTTGTTGGGCTCCGATTGTTCCTTTACTAACAAGAAGCAGTTTCTTTGCCTATGAATGATATTTCTTAGTCTCTTGTTTGCAACTTTGTTGATTGTAGAAACGGAGTTGGGGTTTTTTCTCACGATGCGTTTCTCTTACGTTGTCGTCTCCTTAGAAGTGGGCAAACAGATATGTCAAGGCACGGCGTTGGAGCGTGACAATGCTTCGCATAGGCGTTTTTGGGGCTGAACCTGGGTAAAGACTTTTTCAGCACAGTTTTGATTTTGATTGTACATAGATTTAGTCTCGTGGTGTGCCAAGCATGGACTAACTACTTGCTGCCACGTAACATCCAAATTTGAAGCACATGATGCATGAACAAAAGCAAAAAGCCGCCGTATGTGCAGACATGGCGCCGATGATCTCGGCACCTGCTCCCACCCGTTGAAGCTTTCCACAAATGACCAGAATTGTGATGATGGCGATCAAGGTAGTGACTGGCAAGCTGGGGTCGGACGACGTTGCTCAAACAGCCATGTCCCGAAGAAGAAACTGGGGTAGTATGGTGGTGGGTGGGAGTAGTGTTACAGTGTTGAGAGAAGATGCTGGAGAGGAAGAGTATGCTATGGCCACTTTGGAGTACGAATTGGGCAATGTATTCTCGGTTGACAGAAGAGAAGGTTTCGCAATTAGAAGCTGAATGAAGGAAGCAACCCTATCCATGATGGGTCTCTACGATGCTCACCAGTCAAGACGCAACCATGATGGTATCGTTAGGTGACACTCGACACGACAACTCCGAGCGCCGCCGATTCACGGACAGGGTAAGATGGAGGCGAGGGCATACATATGCCAAATGTTGAGATGAGAGGATTTTACTGGAAGCAGCCAAACAGTTGTTCACGTCAGAACCAAAACTGAACCCCGGCCTTGAACAAATAGGCGGGCTTAGATGAGCCATCGTAACGTACGTTTTTTGCAAGCGTAATAACGGGCAAGGTCAGAAAGGTTTTTGAGCGTTTGAAATTTGCGACACATGGTGTAGGCGGCAATCATCTGTTGCACCATCGTCACCCTTGTCGACCCCTTTTGCTTCCTTTTTCCATGTAGCTAACCGTTGAATATTTTTTTTTTCCTTTTTCTTTTTTTTTACCGGTTTTGTTCCTATCCTGATGGCAAACCTTCCTTCCCGCTCCCCTCCCCCCCGTCGAACCTTGTTGGGCGCGCCCCCTTTGGCCCCCATTCGTGTGGCTTGCTTCTCAACGCTAAAACTAGCAAAAAGCGGCGGCGCATGGATGGAAAATACGGATAGATTGGCGGTTTTTTTTTTTTTTTTTTTTTTTTGGGGGTGGGGAAGGTGGGGGGGGGGGGGGGGGGGGGGGGGGGGGG